>OZ017780.1:12347399-12432399 GCA_963969325.1 Lycopodina hypogea | reverse complement strand
GTTTTCCCAGGTACTTTATAAACATACCAAGTTTCAGTGATAGTAGTGTTCCATGTCACCAAACCACACCCATTGACAAAAACACACCCATAGCCACCCGATCTGAACAATATTTTCGTGAGGATGTGCAGTGAAGTGCTCTAATCATTCTCTGAAAGTTTTGTGAAGATCCCTCCTGCAGTTTGAGAGGAGTTAAAGTCCGCACGCACATACAGATAGACAGATAGACAAATGAACTGTGAATGGTAGTACGATATGACAGGCAACACTGTATGAACATCTTCTGTAGCTAATACCTCACACTAGATGACTTGCATTCACCATGAAGGTGTCCTTTTACCCACTCTAGTATCGTAACCGGATGTACATGGGACAGTCTATGTCTGCCCAGAGTCCAGTAAACCAAACACCCTCTACTCCAACCGTGCAGAACCCTCCTCCCCATGGCAGTTCTAGCACACCCGGGGACCTAGCGTACTTTGTGGGGAGCATGCATGGACCTGGTGTGGGACAGACATCTGTGAGTTCACTCATCCTTACCAATTAGGCTACGTGTGAAATTTATCAATTTTTGAGTTGTTTCTGCTTCTTCTTTCACTACTACTACCACTATTACTACTTTTACTACTTTAAAAAAATTAACCCCCAAAAAAACCCTTCTTTATTACACTCTTGTACAGCAATATGTTGACTTTCCTGGGGTTTTTTGGGGGGTGGGGGGGGGGGATAATTTCCAGTCACCCCCGGCATACTCTTATCCTGGAACTCCCACCCATCACAACCACGGGGACCCCAATCACCAGACCCCATTGCCCCCCAACCACCAGACCCCATTGCCCCCCAACCACCAGATCCCTGGGACTTCAAGCCAACACAACCCTGGGAATCACGAACAGGTAACCATGTATCACCCGGGGTTAGGCGGGACCTCAGGGGGGCGCTATCAAGCAGTGCAGCTGGCAGATAAATGCAGTAAGAGACACATTAGTTAACGTTACCAAATGATACTCAACTAAAATAATGGTACACGACGTTTTATAGTTTCGACTGTAATTCTAACCTGTCATTTAAACTGTGTACTACAATGAATTCATTCTGAGTTGTTTCCTATAGATCAACTCCGGCTGATTTTTTCCGTGAAAGACGGCGCCATTCTTAATATTTGCATTATGGTACACTGCAGTGAAAATTGACTCTGTACATACATGGATGTGTGTGTGTGTACGTGTGTGTGGTGAGTGTGCGTGTGAGAGTGTGAGTGTATCTGTGTGTGCATGCATGTGTGCGTATGGTTGTGTGAGAGTCCGAGTGTGTCTCTGTGTGTGTGCATCAAGTGGTTCCAGTGGTTGCTGGAGGAGCTGACTTTGTTTGACCAGTGAGTGGCTTAGTCTGAGTGGTTGTGGTCGGGGAAAGCATTTGACTTGCCTACTGACAAGGCAAAACTCTGTATATTCCACTATACAATTAATAATACTGTATTGGAGTCATTCCTACAGCTCAAAACAATCCAGGCAGAGAGCAACAACTTTGTGACACTGTTGAACTCTTTATGGACACCTATACAATTCACTTTTTCTTATGATTCTTCTTCTGTTGACTTCCTGGATTGTACCCTCCACACCGGCAGCAGGTTCAACCAGTCTGGCCTCCTGCACCTACAGCCACACTACAAACTGACAAATACACTCTCTTACTTACATTATTCCTCTTCTCACCCCCCCCCCCCCCCTCCTCTCCATGTCTCTTCTGGTTTAGTGAAGGGTGAGATGACAAGAATCTTCTGTCTCTCCAGCGACCCCCTCGTCTACTCCCACCATGTGAGCCTTTTAATCAGCAACCTCTCCAAGAAGGGATACCCAAAGAAACCTTTAAACTCTATAGCCACCCTCTACCCCCACTGCAACAGATACAACACTCTACACTCGACAACAAGAAAAAGAAAACTCTACCAGGACACTAATTATCCGCCTCATCACCTCCTTCCACCCTTCCTACACAACCATGAGCATCAAGAATATAATGGCAGGCACTCATGTCTGTCCTTTCAACAGCTCAGTGGCTTACCAGGAATTAAAAACTTTAGCCAGTCTCTTGAGCTCCTCTAAGGTCATATGAGACTGCCATTGACTGTCATCGTCTGCTCCATCCAGGGTGCCTGCCTCCACGCTCATTCTCTGTTTTTGGTTTTTCTTTTGTTTACCTGACGGTACCAAAGGTGGTCAATAGCAAAACCCCAGTAGGCACTGGAACGCCACTCCCACCTTCTCCACCACTCAACAACCAGCCACACACACTTTAGGGATTACATCATTTGACCAAGGAAAGGGTATCAAGGTGTCCAAAAAGAATCTCACAGCAGAGATGGCTCTAAAAGGTTAGCGTCCTTACTAGAGCAGTTGGTCTTGATGCAATTCCCATTGTTTCTCTCTGTGTTGTGTGTGTTGATGTATCACTATGTGCAGAGTTGCGTACAGATGGATATTAGTTTACAAATAGGGAAGTGTTGTCCACTTCTATTACTTCAAATATACCCCTAGCCTGCCCTGGTGCTCAAGGGGTGTGCGAATAATATGCTAGATAACTTTATATTTGGACTACTTAGGCTAGAATACAAGATCTGTTCCTTATTGGGGGGGGGGGGGTGGGGGGGAGGGAAAATATAATGGCACACCTGGGGTGTTTCCATGAGAAGTATGTTCTAGCTAGATTTTTCTTCATGTATTCTGGTGTGTTTTGGGCAGCCACTGACTATAAATACTTTGTGTGCTTACATGACATCTTACTTTTACTTTTGGTGAGGGGGGGGATTTCATCTGGGGGGAAATCCCAGGGTACCTCCCCCTCTGTATGAAATACTGCTACTGGCAAGACTGATCTTGATGGGAATCAATCTCCAAACTATCAAAACTAAGTTAACAACTTGTAAAGTCCAAGGGAAATTTCATTTGTTAAAGATAAAAAAAATAATAGGCTTAATTAATACTGAAAAATCTCATTGGAGGAATTGGCTTAAATTGTGATGCATGGAGGGACTTGTTTCCTTCAGGACAACTGCTAAGGAGATGGTCTAACCAAGAGTGCATATGTGTACATGTAAATGAAGATGAAACTAATTGTTCTCCCTTAGGTTGTGGTTGGACACTGTGAATGCCTTGAGGCCACAACAGCAGCCGCCCTACACCAGCGAGCACATCACCAAATACCCTCTCACTCTGCTGAGCTGCGACTCCAGAGTCTTCAGGTGAGAAAAGACGGCTCGTCAGCTCTGTGTCACCTGACTTGATGTTTGAGTGCATGGACTCAGTCTCTGGTTGAACCATACGTGAATATCATGGTTGAGTCATTAGAGTGTTGCCATGGTGACAAGTCAACTTCTATCCACTAACGTATGGCCATTTTTGTTGTGTTGGTCGTACACATTCTACAGATGTCCTGCCATCTTTGATCTACTGTTGCGATACCTGGCTGCTTACATGGCCACTGCCAATACATTCCTGCATGAGCAAGCACATGTGAAGAACTGCATGGCCATGGCCAGCCCAGAGTCAGCTGGTGGTCACATGACCGAGAAGGAGAGAGATGAACTCTGCATTGCACTCATCTCCACATAGGAGAGCTCCATGATTCAGCTGCTGTTGGAAGTGTGCGTGCCAATTGACGAAGACAAGAGGTGAAAAGAGAGAGGAGGTGGGGAAGTGTAGGATCAGGGAACGAAGAGGAAGATGAATGTAGATGTTAGTATATTGGAGGGGTGAAGTTTGGGAGACAGTTTGAGGAGGAGGGGGGGGGAGGAGGAGAGGAGAGTAGCAGGAAGAAAGGAATGGTGGGGCAATGGAACAGGCTCAAGCTGGCAGTGAAGGTATGGGAAGATGGAGGAGGAAGTGTTCTCATCCAAATTCTACATATCCCATGTGATCTTGGTAACATATCCAAGAACGTGAATTTGACAGCATGTTAGTATTTTTGTTAGGTGTGTTATATATACCTTGTGGCATTTTCCACCTTCTCCTATGATTATGTGTATCTGTGTTGTCCAGTTGGAGTCTGTGTTTGGGCGGCAGCTGTCAGCTCTTTGTGAGGTGCAGTGTTTGGTCTGTTCCTTCCTGCACCACACCTTCATAGCTGAGCCCAGTCTGGTCAAGCTGGTCCACTTCCAGGTGAGACATTCACAGGCTGAGATAGCTCTACTGGTACTTGAAAGTTTCTCAAGTTTCACAAAGTGTAACATGAGATAACAGTTTTGACTATTTATTTTGCAGGGCTATCCCCCCTCAGCTCATCCCCATGATGGTGTCTGGCATCCCCTACATACACATCTGCCTTGACTTCATCCCTGAGTTGTTGGCCCAACCACAGACTGAGAAGCAGGTGCAGTGTGTAGTGCTCCATCCACTAGAGTTGTGTACATAACATGTAGTTACTGTCAAGGTGCAGATGTGAGCCTAACAGGTGTGAGCATACCTTTGGCGTGATTCTTCTTGTGGTGTAGTTAATTTCTAATCAGCCTGGCAGTTCCTCACCACAGCCCCTTAGGTGCAAATAGGTTGTTCTAAAGCTATGTACGGTTTAGTGTTTTCATATCTCACTTGTGACAGTTTTATATCTATATGTAACAGTGTTATCATATCTCATGTGTAACACAGTGTTATCATGTGTGACACTGTTATATCTCATGTGTGACAAAGTGTTATCATATTTCATGTGTAACACAGTGTTATATATAATGTGCAACACAGTGTTATCATATCTCATGTGTGACACAGTGTTATCATATCTCATGTGTTACACTGTTATCATATTTCATGTGTGACACAGCATTATCATATCTCATGTGTGACAGTGTTATCATATCTCATGTGTGACAGTGTTATCATATCTCATGTGTGACACAGTGTTATCATATCTCGTGTATAACACAGTGTCATCATATCTCTTGTGTGACATAGTTTTATCTTATCTCATGTATCCCAGTGTTCATTGTGTAGGAAGAAATATCTGAATGCTAACATCAACTTTCACTGCATGTAAAAGGTCAGCCTGACTGTGCATATGTGGCCACAAGTTAGATCAACTTTTACCAATTTGTATAGGGTAGCCGTTAATGTGCATAAAGGCAACAATGTTATGTATTCAATGCTAATTGGTAAAAGGACATCTAAATTAAAAGAAACATTGTTGTAGCAGCAACAGCAAATATAAGATATTATCACTATGAATGTGTACGTCCTGTTGTTTATGGTCTGACCACAACAAGGGCAGCAACACTCTGCACCATCACACTCACAGGTCATCCTGAATAGAACCTGAGAACTGCCTAATAAAGTGAAGTTGATCATATGGGCACAAGTGCGCATGTGTGTAATATGTTCCCTCGTACATGTGTGTGCAGGTGTTTGGTGTGCAGTTGGCAGCTCAGGTGATCCACCAATATCCAGTGCCCGAGTCCATGGGCATTGCCAAGGACATCCTACATGTCTCACAGTGCTGGCTGGAGAACTACCACACCCTTTCATGGAGGACTACTTCACTGCCATCCTCCCCTCCCTCTCTCTGCTCTGTCAGACGTTCCCTCCTCTCTGCTCTGAAGCCACCGAGTTCTTGGTGCACCTCACAAAGATGTGCCAGCCTCTTGGACCCTCATCCTGCTCTGTGGTGGGGAGTGCAGGAGGGGATGTTCATGACATGACAGTGTGCCTTTAGTGGTGGCCATAGAAAACACCCTCAGCGAACTAGTGGCCTCCATAACTGCTTAAACACTGCACCTACACACAGAGCTTGTTTAGTGACTGCATAAATTTGAATGCACATGAATCACACACCAATTATGTATGCAAGCGCATATTGCAGTGATAAGATCATGTGGTCATTATTAATATTATCCTTTACATTGGGTAGAGTCAATTGGGACTGTTTCATGATGAGGTGTGAGGCATTGTGTCAACTAGTTGGACAGATGTTAGTCTTCGTTTTCGTAAATTAAAGCTCTAATGGTCACACACTGGTGGTGGTGGAGGTGATGTTGGAGGTGGTGGTGGTGGTGGCAATAATGTAACTATGATGGAACTAGATAACTAAATATATATGCATACAGAGGTGAAGGAAGACAGAGCCCACCACTTGTTCAAGTTTGAATACTCGTTTCATTAACAACTAGCAGTGTAAAGCCCTTCTCTATGGAATTTTTCGGCCTGTTGTTACAGATTTGTTCAATTTGCTTATGTTTTTATAATGAGTGGGAGATTTGTGGGGCATTTCTAAAGTAAGTCTTATGAATGCATCTAGTATTTAGTGTCCTTTTTAACAGGAGAGGGTTATAATTCTTTGCTATTATGCAGAGGGGCAGAGTATGTGAAGCATTGCTCCATTTCTGAAGAAAATATGATGCACTTCTACTACTTAGTGTGTGGTTAGTAGAAACAACTTCCCTTAGAAATATGCTTTAGAACGTGATCAGATTACATCACATTACTGGTGGTTAATCTTGAATAGGAAAGTTTATTTAATAGACCTTGCATAACCTTAGGTTTCAATCCAGTGAATTCTTGGTCTGCTTGCAAAATGTGGTCTGGCTTGGTTGAGGACTGTGGGAGGAGTTGGGGGCCAAACAAGGAGACAAACAAACAATAAGCTCTTATATAGATGGTAAGCATGTAAAAATGTAGAGATATTTAATAAGTTTAATATATATATATATAGATATATATAGATATATGTAGATATATATATATAGAGTTATATATATAGAGATATATATATATAGAGATATATATATAGATATATATATATATAGATATATATATATATATATATATATATATATTAGAAGACCTATGTAACTATGTTCATCCGTTTCTCAAAATCCTTCTGTTAGATTTTGACCAAACTTTTAGGGATGGAGGAGACCCACCCTGAGATGGTTTTAAGCCAGGTGGCATGTTTGGGAAAAAACAGAATTTTGTCTGTCGTCTCTCTGTATGTTTATACCATCATTTTGGCCAAACCGGTAGGTGGATTTCTCTGAAACTCGGCATAATAATAGGTTTTGACCCAACTTAAAACATGGGGTACAATTTCGCCAAATGGTAACCATGGTAATGAGAAAAAGCCAAAAATGGTAGGATTTTAGCCTATATTGGCCAGGCAATGCCGGGTATATGCTGCTAGTATATATATATACACATACACACATACATACAAAATACACACACACACACACACACACACACACACACACACACACACACACACACACAGTGGAACTTCCCTAAATGGATCTCTGTAATAAGGACATCCTCTCTACAATGGACAAACAGTAAGGCACCGATTCATTCCCTACAAGAGCTAATAGATCATTACCTCTGATAGAGGATCCTCCTATTTCTGAACAACGAACAAAAGCTGGTGCAGCTTCCAAAGTATCCATTGAAAATGACCTCTCAGAAGGGACAGAAGCCACACCCCAGATATGGAACCACACCCCAGCTGTTATGTAAAATTTGATGAACAAAAGTCAAGAATAAAGATGCACACGCTAAATGAGGCACATGACTGTTGCTAAGTGAGGCGAATGACTCCCAAGGTTCTCCACCAGTTCCTTTGGCATGTCAGTGTGGATATTGTGTCCAGGCAAAGAAAGAGCAATTCTGTCCACAGATTTGAAGCAGAATCCTTTGTTGACCTCTCTTTGCAACACACACACACACGCACACACACACACACGCACACACACACACGCACATACACACTAAAAGTAATTGTTTCTCCACAAAAGACAAAAGAGAACAACAACAAAGGGCAAAAAGAGCATGAACATTTGGTTGATTAGCTCTTAATTATTCATTCCTAATCACTGCCCCGCCCACCTTTTCATACTTATATATACTCCCCATGGAGTAGTAAGTAGATCCACTTAGCTGTAGTAGCATAAATAGATATTAAGTGGTTGATCTTGGGCAGACCTCAGATAGAGGACAACCTTACTACAAAGGACAGATGAGTTGGTCCCTATATATATATATATATATATATATATATATATATATATATATAGATAGATATAGATATAAATCGATAGATAAATAGATAGATAAATAGATGGGGCATGGATGCATGCGTACGTATATATGTATGTATGTATGTATGTCTATCTACTATATATTTTGGTTTGCAAGTATGTTTGCATGTATATATGTATATATGTGTGTTTGTGCATGTGTGCATGCATGTGTGTCTACCACCACGGCCTAACTCTTGGATCAATAAGGCCTAAATTTGGCATGTGGTCTTCAAGTAACTGGGTGAGCATTAATAACTGCATGTGGGTGTGGTAATGGATATGGTTTTAATTAGCCACACCCACCAGATGATCGAATTAAAGGACAAATCTGACCAAAATTTGATGAGTGGTACCCAAATACCTAGGTAAGCATTATTAAACACATTGGGTGTGGTTTGGCCGTAGCCACAACCACAGGATGTTGTTTTGCTATCAAAGGACCAACCAGCCTGAAATTTGGAATATGTTTTCCAAGGAACCGGGTGAGCATTATTAAGCAGGTGTAGGTGTGCAAATGGGTGTGGTTTGGTCATGACCACATCCATAGGAAGCTATTTTTGCTGCTAAAAACTAATTTATATATAAATCATATTGAAATTTGACAGTGACTGGGTGAGTATTATAAACCACATTGGGTGTGGTTTGGCTATAGCCACACCACAGAAAGTTGTTTTGCTATAAAAAGCTAATCAAAGGATTTCTAGGCTTAACTTTGGCATGTAGTTTCCAAGGAGCTGAGTGAACGCTAGTAAGTATGTGTTGGTGTTGTTTTATCATATCCAAACCCACAGGAGGTTTTTTTTGGCTGCCAAAAGCTAATGTATAGACAGATCCAGACAAAATTTGGCATACGGATTACAAGGAACCAGGTGAACAATATAAAACATGTGGGTATGGTTTTGTCATGGCCACACCCTCAGGAAATAAATTTGGCTACCAAAAATTAATTGAAGGACTAACCAGGCAGAAATTATTCATGTAGTCTCCAAGTGACAGGGTGAGCAATATTGACCACATTGGGGTGGGTCAGTGTGTGTAAATTGGTCATAGCCATACTCGCAGAAGTTAATTTGGCCACTAAAAGAAAATTTAGAAACTATTAGGCTTAAAGTTGGCATATGGACTACAAGTAACCGGGCTTCGTGTTTTGTAGTAGTAGGCGTGATTTTTAAAAAGCCACACCGACAGGAAGTTATTTTAATAAATAAAAGTGAATTAATGTTTCAACCAGGATTTATTTGGCAGTACTCCAAATAACTGGGTAAGCATTATTGACCAAATATGGGTGTGACAGTGGGTGTGACATATCATAGCCATACCCATAGAAAGTCATTTTGGTAAGAAATGCTAATTTAAGGACCAACTATGCCAAAATTTTGCATGTGGTCTCGAAGTAACAGAGTGAACCTATTAACCACATATGTGTGTCAATGAGTGTGGTTATTTTGTAGTCACACCCACAGGATTTTTTTTTTTATACCACAAGCTAATTAAAGGACCTTCCAGGCTGAAATATGAATAGTTTCTATAATGTTTCATGTTGACATTGGCTGGGCGATGCCGGTTATATGCTGCTATATATATATATATATATATATATATATTAGCAACATATATCCTGCGTTGTCCGGCCAATGTCAACATGAAACATTGTAGGTGCCACTCAAATTTTGGCCTGGTTGTTCTTTAATTAGCTTTGGCAGTCAAAAGAACTTCCTATGGGTGTGGCTTTTTCCAAACCACACCCATTAACACACCCAAATGTAATCAATAATACTTACCTGATTACTTGGATTCCTTATGTAAATTATAGTCCTATTGGGCCATAAATGAATTGTAGGCAGGCATAATGATGTCCTATGGGTGTGGTAATGATCAACCATGTCCACTGGCATACACACGTGATTAATAATGCTCACCCAGTTGCTTGGTAACCTTATTCCAAATTTTAGTCTGGTTGGTTGTTTGATTAGCTCATAATAGCCAAAACAGCTTCCAGTGGGTGTGGAAAACCACACACACTTGTGGTTAATAATGCTTTCGGGGGGGGGGGGGGGGGGGCACTTGCAGATCACATGCCCAATTTTTTGGCCTAATTGATTTCTGATTAACTTTTTTTCAGCCAAAATGACCTATGGATGTCGCTATGGCAAAACCACACCCATTATCATGCCCACATCTATTTAAATATGTTAACCAGGGTTCTTGGAGAGCACATGCCCAATTTTGGCCTTTTTAGTTCAAGTGTTTGACCACAATTCCTATACACACATACATAAATACGTATGAACCAAAAAATATATTTAAATGGGTTACTTGATCTAACTCCTTACTTTGAATTGTCAATCAGAACCTCTTTTTTTGACACTTTTTTGCTTTACATACCTATGGGAAGTGGTGTATCTTTGAAGGATCCTGCCCATGTTACTTTTAAAGTCAATTTTTGCATAGATACCATATTTTAAGTCTGTTGCTCCAAGGTCTATATGACATACTTTATAGACTGCTCTCAGTGTGTATTGCTAATTGAAATTATCATTAAACCTTTACGTATGTATAATCAAGACCAGTCCAAAAATAGATTTGTTGACACTTAGCCTAGTGGTGAGTGCCTAACATCCTTGGAATTCTTAACAATTGATTGATTGGGAGCAGGGGCCCAGGAAGTAACCACAAATTGTAAAATTTAAAAGACAGAGATAACTGAGTATAATTAGCTTTCCACTAACTACCAAAGATTGTATCATTTTGCATAATTGTTGTACAACTATTGCAAAAGAATCTATTGTCTGATACCAGCAGTTCACTGGATTGGTTTTGATATTCGCATTTACTAAGAACTCACTTTGTGACCCAGCGAACTAATAGAGGGGTGGTGTGGTAGCATTGATATGAAGTTGGATATTGAGATCTAACTTGTGTGTCAGGGATCATGTTGCTGCTCTGGTTATCCGAGTAACAGAGGACAGGAGCCAGAGAGCGCTCACATTGGTGGCAGCAAGTGGACAATTGATTAATACGAATAGACATCAAAAATCTGTCAACACCAAGAGCCGATCAACAGACTCGGAGCCAGGCTTTGGCCATGAGCATCTTGATTCAGGGAGAGTCGGAGCCACAGCCATTCTCTATACCAGCTACATCACGAACACAAGGCATCATGTTTCCGAAGAAAAATACAGGAAGAAAGAGTTAGACTCCATATTTAGCCAGGGAGACCACGATGCATGGTTCAGTGATTGACGCCAAGCCTATAAATAATGGGTACAGGTGAATAAAGTGCCTGCTGAAGAGATATTGTTATTGGAGCTAATCTTACATAAACTTCCCTGCTAGCTGGAGATCTGGATGAGACAATTGATGCCATCCACATATGAAGAACTGAAGGAAGCAGTCACCAGATAGTTCAGCTTGTCAAAACCGGAGCGAACACCCTCCAGACCAGACCAGAGAGGAAGGAAAGAGGAGAAACGGGGAGGTCCCACAAAATGGAGAGAAGAGAGGAACCTTCACACAACAAAAGGGAAGGATTTAGAGGTAACACTTATGATCATGACATGAATTTCAAACATACTAGAACTACTTAAGATGTTAAGTATTCCACTGAGTGCTATAGGTGTGGCCAGAGAGGCGATTACTAGGGAGACTGCAGGGTGAAGCTGGAGGAGGCAAAGTGCCTCCTGGTGCTCCACAACCGGATGTTGCCAGAGTGGAAGAAGATGGTACGTATCAATGGATGGGAAATCAAGGCTCTCTTGGACACAGGATGTACCAAGACCCTTATACACCCCCAGTGCATCAACAAAGAAGACTACCTGGGATAGGATATTCCCTACAAGGTGGCTTCAACCAAACGGAACTAATTTCCCGCTACTAATATAGAGTTTGAGGTCGAGGGGAGAGTGACAAAGATACCCGTGAGAGTGTCGGAGCACACTAGCCAGGATATGCTAATAGAAAGAGGCATTCCCCATTTCTTAAAACTTTTTGAAAAAGGAGCTTGAGGAGGAATCTCAAGAAAAAGAAGAACCTACATCACCTGTCCCCACAGAGACTGAGGCAGGAATGGTAATGACCCATGCCAGGTAATGCCAGAAAGACACCCTCAAGGAGGAGGAGCGCCTTAGGCATGAGCAGGATGGGCCAGTCATCACCATGCTTGACTCAGTCGACCATGGAGCACAGGTAAAGGGGGCTGAGGATCTTGAGACCCAGATTGGCTGAGCTGAGTCACCTGGAGTGAGCCAGGTGGAGGGGCAATGCACTGAGGGGTTCGAGATGACCAACCTGACCGAGGAGTTTGGTGCTGTGGACGAAATTGACTCGGTGGACCTGAATGAAAAACGGGAGGAGGAGATGGACGAAGCTATTTCTCCAGACGAATTCAAGGAGGAGCAACACAGAGACACTTGTCTAAGGAAAGTAAGGGACAAAGCACAACATGCAGGTAGCCCCTACTTTTGGGAGAATGGGTTATTGTTAAGGAAACCATATTGTGGTATGGGAAAGGATTTAGTCATAGTTTCAAAAGGGGCAAGGAATAAGGTGATGAGACTAGCCCATGTTTCTATGGTAGCGGGGCATTTTACCGATAGAAGACTTCAGATGATAAGGGGAAGAATGAATTGGCCTGTGATTGCTAAGGATGTAAGGGTTATTTTTGATAGTTGCCCAGTGTTTCAAGAAGCTCCCCCCTAACCCCCCCCCCCCCCAGTAGTGGCCAGAGCACCCTTGCAAACATTACCGATGATTGGGAACCTTGTTTGACAGGATAGCCATGGACATTTTTGGCCCCCTAAAGCGAACTGCTAGTGAGAACTGCTTTATCCTTATTGCCATGGACTATAACACAAAGTGACCGGAAGCCTTTGCTCTTAAGAATGCCAGAGCAGAGACCATAGCAGATTGTTTGGTAGATCTATCTTCCAGGGTGGGTTTGCCAGAAGAGCTATTGACAGATATCACCTTACCATCCCCAAACCGATGGCATGATCGAAATATTTAATTTGACTGTGAAAAGATTTGAAGGAAATTAATTCACAGTTTTGTGATAGAATGGGATAAGTCCTACCCTTTATACTTTGGGCTTATCGAGGTACACCTCACAAAATCACAGGGTTTTCCCCTTACCACCTCTTGTATGGGCGGGAAATGAAGATGCCCCTTGACCAATAGGTTCGGTACTAGAGGGGAAAGGAGAGTGAGAGTGAAACTGACAGCCTAGAGTACATATGAACATTACAAGCACACATGGAGATAGCCAGAGAGTTGGCTAAAGAACAAGAAGTCAAACAAAAGGTATGCCAGAAACAGCATTGTGGTAAGAAAGCAGTGGATACAATTTCTAAAGAGGGTATTTTTGTACTGGTATTTTGACCAAGGAAACAAAACAAGTCATTAAATGAATGGCCAGGTCCGTACCCTATTACAGAAAAAGTAACCCTTGTCACCTAATGAGTAGATGTGGGGGAGAAAAAGAAACCCAAGGCATACCACGTCAATTGCATGAGGAAGTGGCATACCACTACCGCAGCTGTCTTCCTCAGCCAGGATGAGGGGGTGAAGGAAACTGGATAGGTTAGCAACAAAAAAAAAGAGATACACATGCCCATATGCCATTGCACCAACTCAGGGAATTATAAAGGTTGAAAGTGAAGTACCAAGACATGTTGCAGGATATACCAGGGAGGATGGGCCTAATTGAACATGTCATAGCAACGGGAGATGCTAACCCAATAAGACTGCCCCCTTATAGGTTAGCTCATAAATCCCAAGAAGTATTGAGGGAGGAGATATGAATATTGTTAGACTAAGGCATCATAAAACCCTCAACCAGTCTGTGGGCAGTATCAATAGTTCTAGTGTGATGGTACACAACGAATATGCGTCAATTATAGAAAGCAGAATGGAGTGATTCTAAATGACCCATACCCTTTACCCAACATTGAAGAGTTAATAGCCAACCTAGGAACCTCAAAGTTCATTATGACCTTAGTCCTCACAAAAGGATACCACCAGGTGCCTGTCAAAGCTTAACATCAGGAGAAGACAGCCTTTGTTACACCTTATGGGAAATACGAGTATACCACCATGCCTTCTGGGTTAGTCACTGCACTGTCGACCTTCCAACAGTTAACGGATAGGTTTTGCATGGGTTACATGAGTTTTCAGTAGCATACCTAGATGACATCCTGATCCACAGCCTTACTTGGGAAAAACATTTGAAGCTCCTGGATATAGTATTCAATTGAGAGGCGAACCTAAGAGTTAAGCAGAAGAAATGTGCCTTTGCTAATGCCAGCTGTGGTTATCTTGGTTATATCATGGGCAGTTGGGAGATAAAACCTGTGGAGGATAAAGCATCAGCCATCAGGAATTTTAAAAGGTCAATTATGAAAAAGGATGTGAGATCATTTTTAGGAATGTGTGAATGTTACCAAAAGTTCATTGAGCAGTTCTCAACCATAGCAATGCCTCTAACTGAGCTCACCCGGAAGAGATATGCCCAACAAAGTCAAATAGGATAGTAAGTGTGAGAAAGCCACCTCCATGTGGAAGAGTATACTCACTCAAGCACCTATACTATCCACACCAGACTGGACTAAATACTTCATATTGCAAACTGATGCCTCAGCATTTGGATTGAGATATGTACTCTCAGATTAACGACCTGGGGGAGGAACACCCTATAGCATTTGCATCAAAGAAACTCTCTCCACCTGAACAAACTATTCTGCTATCTAGAGAGAGGCCCTAGGAATTGTAAAAGGAATTGAACACTATAGAACTTACCTCAATGGGAATCCATGCAATACATATGGACCACAATCCTCTAACCCACCTAGCAAATCTGAAGGCAGCCATGAGAGGTTAGCACTTTGGGCCCTATTTCTCCAACATTATCAGTTCAAGGTTGAACATGGAAATGGTAGAGCTAACACCAAAGCTGATTGTCTCTCCCTAGAGCCTGATTCAGCAATTAAGGTTGGGGGAGTGTCAGAGCCACAGGAGGAGGACCAATCATAAACTAATACAAATGTGATTGCTCAAGAGATGCTGGCTAAAGACAAGAGTTACGATAATTCTGAAGTTAATATGAATGTGGGTGACAAAGAGACGCTGGTAAGGGCTATTATGAGAACTCACATGATAAGGATTCAGCCAATCCCTTTGAGCAAGGGCCTAGGAAGTAACCACAAACTATAAAGGATATAAGACAGAGATAACAGAGTATAATTAGCTCTCAAATATCTACTGAAGTAGTGTATCATTGTTCATAATTGTTGTACAAGAATTGTAAAAGAATCTATTGTCTGATACCAGCAGTTCACTGAATCAGTTTATGATATATTTACCTTTCCTAAGAACCCATGTTGTGATCCAGCCACTAAGATAGGGGTGGTGTGGTAGCCTTGATATGAAGTTGGGTAGTGAGATCTAACTTGTCTGTCATGGATCGTGTGGCTGCTCTGGTTGCCTGAGTAACAGAAGACAAGAGCCAGGGATGGCTAATAATACTGTTCTTCAGATTTTTTAGCCTATGGTTTAAGTTGGGTAAAACATATGATCATGCCAAATTTCAGGGAATCCATCTATTGGTTTAGTCAGAATAATGGTAACATACAGACAGAGAGACAGACGGACGGACAGACAGACAGACAGACAAACAGTAATACAGACAGACAGACAGACAGACAGACAGACAGACAGACAGACAGACAGACAGACAGACAGACAGACAGACAGACAGTAATACAGACAGACAGACAGACAGACAGTAATACAGACAGACAGACAGACAGACAGACAGACAGACAGACAGACAGACAGACAGACAGACAGACAGACAACAGACTGATGGAGCAACCAACCAACAGATATACTATTCATGCTTTTATAGCATACTAGAAAAAGTGCCTTCACCCTCGGCAGGTCTCCTACTCTAACAGCCTCAGACAGGGTAGACAACATTCCTGGGGTTGTCCTACAGTTATGTATATATGAAATAGCTATAAAATTGAAGGAAAGGAACATAAAAGCCAGAATCCAGACTAATTTATGTATCAAGAGAAGCAGGAACATTTGCTTTTTTGTAAATTGATCTACAGAACCAAGGCCCATTATTCCAGCTCTCTATTTGTCTAAAAGGAATAATTGTAGTGCTGTGCCACTACTCATAACCACCAATCCATTTCAGAAAACTGGAAAACAAAAATCAAAATTATTAACTTTTTCATAAGTCATTTTGAAATATACTCCAAGCACCTTTTCAATTTCCAATCTAGAGTGGAATGCTCTTTTTAAGTGATGTTTCTCCCTTTTAGTGTTCGATGTTAAATGTCTTGTCTGTATTAAACAGAAAGTAGAGGTGCACCAAGCTGCCACAAAGCATGTCAGGCAGACTCTTATACCACCGTCCTACCCCCCCCCCCCCTCTTCCTTCCCTGCTCCAACCTTTTAAATGTTGCTGCTGCTTTAATGCAACTGCACAGCCGTATTTGTCAGTTTATCCTTCTGAGGTCCAGGAATAAATGTCATCAAAATGAAGGTCCATCCATTCACAGTATTAGGAAAGGCAATCCATTTTGTTTTTGTTTACACATTTCAGACAGGAATTTGCTACATCTGTTTTCTTCCTCAGGAATGTTTTCAGGTTCCTGTTAATTACAGAACTCTCAATAGTGGAGAATAATTTTGATTATTAAAAAATGCATGATATTGTTACTAACTCCTCTTTTTGTATCTGTATTTACCCACACCCACAATCATTATGGCATCCCTTTATCTATACATATATATATCCTACCTTGTATCACGTGTTCAGGATGTAAGTGAATTGATGCAATGTGCTATTGTGGAAGTTGATTAAAAGTTATCTCTTTGAATCCTTTTGGGAGTTCATCAAATTAGACAAAAAAAAAAACAAAGTGGCCATGAGGATGACCTTTGCTAGAAATTATGGGGGAATTGAACCTTTTCAGCCAGAGCAAGGAACCATCATCGCTTATCTTGAGAGGGTTGACTTATACTTTGAAGCCAATGAAGTGCCAGTTGCTAAGGGAGTGATAGTCATGTAGAACTCTATCAGAGGTAAGGTCTATGTGCTACTGAGAAATAGCCGAACATTTTTACTTGCATGCAAAAATCAAGCAGAGGATAAAAACATAGCTGATTATATTGCTGAACTTCCAAAGGTGTCCACTCATTGTGAATTTGGTGACTATTTCCAGCAAGCTCTACATGATTGCTTGGTCTGTGGCATGAAAAGTGAGAGTACACAAAGGAACTTACTTACTTTGAGGGACCTTTCATTTGCCAGAGCTTTGGAGATAGCAGAAGGCATGGAAGTAGCTGAGAGAAACATACAGCAGCCACATCGAGGTTGTTATGCTGCAGTACATAGTGTAACACAGCCAGGTTATTGTTGGGGGAGGAATAATCACAACTCTAATAATTGTCATTTCAAGGATGCCATTTGCCATGCATGCAAAAAGAAAGGGCACCTCGCTAATGTTTGCCGATCAAAGGGACGATTTCAGGACAGACAAAGGCCTGAGGGAGAGACAATCAAGAAACAGCACAGAAGGAAGTATGCTAAAGCAAAGTTGGTACAAGCTGAGAGTGAAGAAAATTCTGGAACCAGTGATCGAGAATTGTCCACGCACAAGGTAGAGCACTCTTCTACACACCCAAGCGCTGTGGACTTGTCAATTAATGGAATGAAGGTGAGCATGGAAGTTGATACAGGTTCTGCAGTCACAATTATTTCTGAGTCAAACCAGGTACTAAGCCAGTAGTTTATCAATGAAGACGAACACCATTTGCCTTATAAGATAGCATTAAGAAGAAGCTAGAACCATTGGAGCAAGATGGCATTATTGAGATACTGGAGACAAATCATGGGCTGCACCCACTGTCCCAGTTCCAAAAAAGGATAGAAAAATAAGATTGTGGGGACTACAAAGTTTCTACACACCCACATCTTGAAGTGGAACAATAGCCACTGCCTAAACCAGATGATCTATTTGAATCATTGGCTGGAGGCAAGAAGTTTACGACATTGGACTTAACACATGCCTATTAACAAATGTTACTTCAAGATGATACTCAACTCTAATTAAATGTGAATACCCATAAAGGATTGTACAAGTACTTGAGATTACATTTGAAGTTGCATCAGGTCCAGCTATTTTTCAGAGAGCCATGGACACTATACTACAAGGTATTTATTATGTAGTGTATTACCTGGGTGATATTTTTATTACTGGTATAAATGATCAGGAGCAATTAGGAATATGGAGGCGGTTATCAAAAGCTTACAATATTATGGCATTCATCTCCAGTTGAGTAAATGTTCATTTCTTCAAGAGTCAGTTGAATATTTGGGTCATCGCATTGATGCAGAGGGCTTACACACCACTTCAAGGAAGGTTGAAGCTGTACAGTTAGTACCTTCTCCTAAATACCAGATTCAACTGAGGTCTTTCCTAGGCCTAGTGCATTATTATGGAAAATTTTTGCCTGAAATGTCTTCTCTGCTACATCCTCTCAACATTCTGCTAAAGACTAGTTAGGAATGGAAATGGACAACTAAGTGTAAAATAGCCTTCTAAAGTGCCAAGGACTTGCTAACGTCTGCATCTGTGTTAGCTCACCATGATTCAGAATTGCCCCTCCAATTGGTGGGAGATGCTTCTGATTATGATATGGGGGCTGTGATTTCTCACACCTATCCAGATGATTCAGAGCAGCCAATTGTGTACGTATCTAGGATGTTCACTAAAAGTGAAAAAAGTTATACTCAACTCAATAGGATTCCCGTTCCCTGGGGTTTGGAATTTGTAAGTTTTATCAGTATTTTTGTGATCTCAAGTTTATCTTTTACACCAACCACAGAGCATTAACCACCATGTTGGATGATTATAAGATTGTATTCAAACCAACTTAGGTGCATACTAATGCTTATTGGCTATCGCAACTTCCAGTTGCTACTACTGCTACCACAGTTGAGACAGAAGGTGTGTCTGTTTTCAATATTTCTCAGATTTATTCATTGCCAGTCACATCTTCCCTATTTTGAAGAGCCACACTACAAGATCCAGTACTGGGATATCTACTCATGTATACAAATAGTGGTTGGTCTGTGGAGGAATCTTCAGAGTTAAAACCATACTGGACACAACAAATGGAGATCACGATTGAGGTAGAATGCCTAATGTGGGGTATGTGTGTGATTATTCTTAGAAAGTTGCAGCACCACACTCTAATGGAGTTACACTAAAGTTATTCTGGGATAGCCATAAAAAAGTCCATTGCGAGAAGCTCTGTGTGATGGCCTAAAATCTGACAAAATCTTGCACAGCTTGTCAAGTAGCCAGGAATGCAGCAATGTTTGCATCATTACATCCTTGGATGTGGACATCAAAACCATGGCAATGTATTAATATATATTTTGCAGGACTATTTCAAGGTCGGATGTTTTAATTATTGTAGATATTCATTCTTGTTGGCCTGAATTAATTGAAATGAGGAGTATAACTGCAACATCTACCATTCAGGAGTTAAAACGCCTGTTTTCTGCATATGGGTTGCCATTACAAGTTGTGTTGGGTATTAGTCCACAAATTATCATGTTCCACCTCCGAAAGCTGTTTGGCTATAAGTTTATTATTAGTGTGATTCTCATTGTGTGAATGAATGAATATCTGTGTATCTGTAACTGAAAGTGAACACTATTTTCTATACTAACTAGGGATTTTCCTAATAATTGATCTTAGACACCAATGATACATATGATTACATATGATGTATTACAGCATTGGTGCTAGTGTAAAGAATTGAAAAAAAAATAGGTATTTTGAGTTGGTGGGCTCAGCACCCCCCCCCCCCCCCTGTGATAAATTTTTGTTTGTTTTCCCCTGTTTTCTTCTCCTCTGTAACACCATATCCATTACTTGAATCATGGGAATGTAGAGATTAATTGTATTGTATGTTTTAATACAGAGACTAATGTTAGGGATTGCATTGTCTTTGGGTACAATTTTACATATTTTATTCATTTGGTGCTGTGGTTGGGAATCTCTCTATGCTTACAATTATAGCTATCAACATCCACAAATATATTGCTTGCCTGGAGAACACAGGGCATTTCTAGTTTTGAACATACTGTCCATTTTTTCCCAGTAATCTTAACTCTGGGTGCCAGAATCTTCAGGTTCTTATTCTTTCCCACATGTGACCAAAGCAATAACCTTACAACTTCATGAGCTTATTTACTTTACTATAGAGGTAATATTATAGCCATTCAACTAAAACTATCTGAAGAGTGAACAATAGCTCAAATTTAGGTATAGCTGATCCCTCAAATCTCTCTCGTGAATGTGTGCACCATATAGATTTACATGAGTGTGGCATGTGGGACTTAGCCAAATTAACCTCACTTAGAATGTGTTTACATAAATCTTGTTGGTAGTACTCAATACTCATGTTGTACCTCCCCCCACAGAAATTTGAAAAGAAAACCCTAGTTCTCCGAGGCCAAATGGGCCAATTTGAAAAAAAAAAAAAAAGACGAAGAGATGGTGTTTTCAGCCTGGACCCCTAGATCCACCACAATAAGTTTGTGTCATTTGGCCTTTCCTTCAGGTGGAGTTTGCATGCATATATACAAACACATAGCCCCATTAGAGTAAGGTTGTATTTTATTACTTCAATAGTCAAGTAGATATCAAGCATAGATTTTTTTCATGTGAACTCCCCTTTCGAAACCCTGTATGCAAGTATGGATGGGTATGTAAAGCAAATATAAGAGGATCTTAGGCCAGTTCAGTTCTCAGTTTGGTTCACAGCCTTCCATCTCTTTTTATTTGGCTCAAAAATATTATTTAAGATACTCCATCTTTGATACATGATAGTATCACTAACATAGAATGAACAGTTACATGTGAAAGCTGCTGCACATTGTGTAGATAGATGATAGTTTTAAAAAATTATACAATTAAAATAAAGAACAGCAATGCATTCAGAAAGTCAAATGGAGGTATATTCACAAATGTGCCCAGCAATGATTAAAAGGCATTGATGTGTGCACTTATGATGATGATGATGATGATGATGAGGATGATGAATATGACACCCACAAGATAACTAGTGCCAGAATGATAATAATTCTGATCACAAAGGCTACAATATTGGAGATCATAGCTTTACGTGAGTGCTTGCGAGCAGCTTCAAAATCACCACTATTCCATGCTGAGTTCACCTAATGGGAGAAAGAGAGGAGTCGAATGAAACAAAATGGGAGGAATTGAGTAAGGTAACAAGAGTGAACACAGGGCTGGGATTATATCCACTGCTGATCAACATTGTAATGCCAACATCAATTACAAGGTGGACAACAATATACAAGCAACACTGACTCAACTCATAAACACAATTTTGGATATGATGCAATAGCTAATAATATGATTTTTTATAAAAAGAGATTAAAGTACTTCATACAGGTTTTGTAAATTTTTGCCATGGGGTTTTTGTGTTTTATCATGTATTTTATGTGTAGGAGTTGGAGGGGGTGAGATTGTTTCCCATCAAATAAAGAACAAAGGGAAAAATTAAGCAGTCAAAACAGCTGCCTGAATATTTCTGTTTGGAGAAGGAGGTTAAATCGGAGGGATAATATTAGCTCTAGCACACAAGAATGTGTGGATGGAGGCCACCCTACTATATGTGCTACTGATACCTTATAATAAGGACATAATGCTCATCACAGATTAAAATCTTAACTACGACGTGCATATTATCTTTGTCTGCCTCCTTTGTCAAGTTATATTTATGGACTATGGAAGGGAAGAAAGGAAAGAATTTAAAATAACTTAGCCTGTCTGGCTATAGTATCAACAGTTTTTTTTTTGTTATCAAAAGACAAAATAGCTACAACATAAAATAAAATTGTGTATGTTTTTTTAAAGATGTTTTTCCATTGCATGGAAATCAAACCAATGATTGACACTAAAAACTTGCTATCATTATTTTTTCATTATTATTGTTTGATACATCTTGCATGTTTTTATATTCTGAATGTGTTTCAATATTAGTACCCACATATTTATTATGACTGGCACAATAATAATTAAATTCCTTAATGATTTATTCAATATTGGAGAAATGATGTTTGCCACATATTTCTGGTTAGAGCACATGTAATATAATATATTTTTGTATCTGTATGTGTGTGAATACAGTTAACCAACAATACCATTAAGTCCACATACACTACAACTAGTATTCACCTTTATGCTGTAGTACAAAGGAATAAATCCGGATAGAGTGCAGCATACTACATTGAAGATAGAGAAGTAGAGGTAATTATTAGGCTTGGTTGAAATTTCTTTGCTAGCTACATGTGGTTGTTTATTCACCATCTGCAGATATATAAATCAAGGCAAACATGAAAATAAATATCAGTAGGCTTTTACATGAATTATTTACATTAAAATCAACAACAGCAATCAATAGCCAACAGTGCAAACTCCTGAGACATCGTATCAAACTAAGTAAATAATAAAAGGAAAGTACATAAATGTTCCTATTGTATTTTTTAATTTATAATTAAGTATAGGAAGAGATTGACTGCAATTGCATTGAGAAAAAAAATCTTCATTTGAAGATCATGCAGCTAAGGTATGCTCCATTTTTCTTTTAACATACTTCGCATGATCAGTTTCATATAAAATTACAGTTCAAGAACTTTAAGGAAGGAATTGTAAATATGATGTTGCAAAATATTATTTCAATCATGAAATATAGGCTATGCTACTTTCTTTGTCTGTTTTAAAGAAAGTTTTTTTTACACTCATTGGTTCCTTTCTCTATTGTTCAGCTGAATGACTTATGAGCAAACTTGCAGTCTAATTAATGGTAGAATTTGGCTGCATATTTGGTGAGCTGTTGGGACCCTTTGGTTGATGAGATTAAGTTACCTGGGGCTGCATAGGCACAGATGTCACTTGGAATTGTGGTGGAGGGGATGCAGACATATGGAAATGAAAAATAGGGTTACAACAAGAAAAAGCTGAAAAAAAAATTTATTGTTGCCTAAAAAGCACTTGGAACTACAGATCTAGAACTTGGTATGCACATACATCTTCACTCTGTAAGTAACATGGGCTGGGTTTCAACTGGCCACACCTTTTTCTTTCCCTGTGTAAAGCTAAAAATGCCAAAAATGATATTTTAGCAAAAACACTTAAATCAAGGGAGTTAGACCAATGAAACCATATATATTTAGAATCTATATAATCTGGGGAATATTTTAAGTACATGTATATAACCACACCTAAATCTGTTTTTATTTCATGCATAAAAATGGTACTTTAGCCAGACAAATCCCTGAGGTGACACACTTAACACATAGTATACAAGCACAACTTGACTTTGAGAGTAAGATAGGCAGGATCCCTCCTGGATATACCTCTTCCCATTGGTGTGTAAAGCCAAAAAGTGACCAAAAAAAACACTTCTGAATGACGCTCAGACCTACAATTACACTTTAATATATATTTTGGTTTGAAAATATGTGTGTCTAGGGCTCACAGCTAAACACTTGGACTGGAAAGGCCAAAATTCAATATGTATTCTCCAAGAACCAGGGTGAGTGTTATTGAACACATATGGGCATGATAATAAGTGTGGTTTTGTCATAGCCACACTCGCAGCAAGTTATTTTGGCTGAAAAAAAGGTAATCAGAGACCAATCAGGCAAAAATTTGACATATTGTCTAAGTACAAGTGAAAGCATTATTAACTTAATATGAGTGTGGTCTCACCTTAGCCACACCCACTGGAAGTTGTTTGGCTATTAAAAGCTAATCGAACAACCAACCAGACTAAAATTTGGAATGAAACTTCCAAGCAACTAGGTGAGCATTACTAATCATATGTGCGTGTGCTTAAAAGGAGTGTGGTTTTTTCATGGCCATACCCATAGAACATCATTATGCCTGCCAAAAACTAATTTATGGACTAATCTGGCTGAAATTGGGCATATGGAGTCCAAGTAACCACGTGAGCATTAGTAACTACATGTGGGTGTAGCAATGTGTGTGGTTTGGTATTAGCCCCACCCACAGAAAGTTGTTTTGGCTACTGAAAGCTAATTAAAAGGCCAACCAGTCTAAAATTTAAGTGGCTTCTATAATGTTTCATGTTGACATTGGCCAGGCAACACCGGGTATATGCTGCTAGTTTTACATATATAGAAAAATCCGTTTGTTTCCTTCATACTGGTAGCTACTTTTGGACAACAATGTTGAACGTGTCTTAATTTGTCTTTATAGGCAAATTTGGCGCACCATCCACATTCTCAAGGAAACCCATGCAGTGTTGCTTGCTTCTAATTGCAAAAAGAGGATGACAAAATTATTTAAACATTTTTTTTTTGATATAGTACATCTGCTGAATTGAACCCCTTGACACTAAAAATAGTAAAATAATAGACAGAGGAAGAAATGAAATCAATAAATTGATCTTCAATTACATTTAAAAAATAATTTATATTAACATTACCTTCCTTAATTTATGGTTTGGCTCAATTTCACCATTTGAAGTCTTTGCTAGGGCTCACCATAAGTGAAGTCTCTGCAATACGAAGAAAAAAAATAATAGAAAAAGTGTTCAAAATAACCATAAAAAAGCAATTACTGCAAAATTATGGACCGTGGAGACACGAGAGGAACCACATAATTTTTTTTTACTGTATTCAAACCATATGATTGATTTTTATTGTCTAAAAAAATATATATTACATCATGAAATTAAAAGAAATGTGTGTGTATGTGTGTGTGTGTGTGTGTGTGTGTGTGTGTGTGTGTGTGTGTGTGTGTGTGTGTGTGTGTGTGTGTGTGTGTGTGTGTGTGTGTGTGTGTGTGTGTGTGTGTGTGTGTGTGTGTGTGTGTGTGTGTGTGTGTGTGTGTTAGGATGCTGAGATCAAAGTTTTCCCCAGCATTTACACAGGCAGGTAGGATGGCAGGGAGATTACACTAGTATTATATGGATAAATTCATTAATATAAAGAAGTGTCTAATCACTAATCACATGTTCACTGTGCATCCTAAATATCCACAATTGCGTGCTACTACATATAATATAACTAAATATCAAGATTTGACTATGATATAAAAAATTAAAAATATTAGTTTTGTACACAATGTCGGAAAACATTAGTCTTGAAGGTGATTATTTGTTTGAGTGCTTGTCATATATGTATACAGTTTCCTTAGAGCTGATGCAGGTCATTCACAATGCATGTCTATACAAACCTATCGAGGGTATTACCAAAAAAAAAACTCTCTATTTAATTACATACCAACTATCAAAATAACTTAATGTAAATATTTTTCAATTTATGGCATAAAGAATTGCTACGGAATCTATTACCAAACATGTAAACATGCCCTCCAAATTCTATACCCTATACAAACACATGAAGAAGTATGAATATCAACCTTAGTGCACTTCCTAAACCACAATTAACTACCAATAAGTCATACTAGGCTGTCTACAAATATACAAGTACTGATGAAATTAAAGTTAGTTTGACCGACCGACCAACCAACAGACATATTTTATTCCATACTTGATATGGATAGTGTCACTGCATTCATAAAAAAACAACAACTATGCCTTAGTCCATGTCATTCCCCTTAGTGGCTGTGAACCTAGGTACCTAAATATCTAACATACTGTAGTACATGTATTTCAACATGTATCAGTCAATGTTCTATGACAAAACATGTTAGGTTTATTTCTTCCACTTATTTCAAGAAGTACACCAAGCAACCATCTCTTTTTTTATATGCTAACAATTGAGCTTGGCTACAAAAAAAGTTTTACTGTCATTCAAAAAAAGAAAAGTGTAGACAAACATAGGATTAATACGAACTTAACTCACCCTCGATCAACTGTTCCCAAGATTTCAAATCTATTGTTTCACAAATCAACCTAAAAGATATGTAAGAGACAAATAATGATATCCAGAAATATAACAAATATGGAATGTAGTGTTTGTAACCAACCAGAATATACTTACTGAAATTGTCCAAGTAAATAATATCAGAAATAGTTGACATGTTAGTAAATTTTAATTCTATCGCACTTCCTGTTAATTAGGATGCAAACAGAAAGTACATCATTTTTGCTAATAAACAAGTGCAATATGAAAATGAAACCACTCATTCAAAAGAAATTTAATGCATAATCTCAATGTAATAACTAAAATCTTATAATATATACATGTATGTATTCTTTTATCTATATTTTAATATGGAAGAATGTCAATATTTACAGCTTATGTGCTACCTAGTATCAATTAAACAGTGTGTCAACAATACCTGAGTTTTGATAAAACTGCAGTAACTGAGTCCCAGAGTTGTCTTAGCAGTGGTCCTGTTTGCCTCCAAACAATCACACCATATCTTGGGACTGAAACTAGAAGTAGTTAATAAGTTGGATAAGCTCAACTGCAGCAATCCAACCATCTAACTCACCCCTCTAACTCATGTTTCTATCCCAGCTACTTTTGAAAGAAATTATCCCTAACTAAGAAAACATAGTTATCCAGCTCTATCTGTAAAGGAAAAGAAGCCCACAAAAAGAGCCATTGAGAGGCAATCTCACTGTGTTGCCTTCTGAACAATCATGACTATAGTATAAATTTAAATTTAACCATGTTGATATCACAACTATATTAATCTCTCCTCACATATTATAATATTGCCTGATTCCCTTCAGAATGACATCAAACCAGCCTACAGGGTGACCACACAAGTTAACAGCAAGAACAGGAATATGGACATCTCAGTAGAAGTGGCCATGCCTCCATTATGAGAGACACCTGAGAGTTTCGCAGACACCTCGGCTCAAAAACCATATGGTAAATAGCACATACAAAATAATCTGGCAAAAGCAGACATGCTCAAGTACTTTTAAGAAATTTTGAAAATGGCCCTTTGCTGAGTGTAGTGATCATTGGTGGTGTAAAGAAAGAAACAAAACAAAACAACTGTTAATATTTCTACAATACATTTCCATTCCACATAGTTGGGTAATGGCCACTGCTTTGACAATAAAGAAATACGGAAGTCAAATGAAGAAAGTTGTTCACCTTCTGACATCTTCTTCAGCTAATGGGCCACTGCCTGTCACAGAGTTCAATTACAACTCAACCATTGACTGTTCCACCCATATTAATATTGGTTTAATACTTCCCACATGCCCTAAATACTTTCAAAAGAAAGTCATGTCTGAGTACCAGTTATATTCTGCACAAATGGCTAGGTCTCTCCAAAAAAAACAAAACAAAACAAAAAAAAAACAAAAAACCCAAGAAACCACAAAAATAAACATACATACCCAAGAAGAACTATTCAAACAATAAATTCTTGGAAACATGTCTCCAGTAAACAAAACATTACTGTAGATAAAAAAAAAAACAAACAACAACAGATGCCTAAACTCACAGCTGCTTAAATGGTTTCTTCTGCACAGTCCTGCAAGACATGTCCACCTACTACACTTGGTTTCCGTAACACATTTTCATGAAAGACATGACCACCACTAACACATGTGTTCAAGTAATACATGCCCTCCTGCATATCATGTCATCCTATAAAACCTGTCCTACTTTAATTCATGTGTTTGAACAATACATGACCACTCATATTATATGTACTCCTGCAAGACAAGTCCATCTGAAAGACATGCCCTCATATAATACATGGCTTCCTACAGGACATACCCTCCATTTAAACTTGTCCTCATATAAGGTGTCCCCCTGTAAAACATATCATCCTGTAAGATATGCCCACCTGTAAAACGTGTACCCCAGTAAGACATCTCAAACAGTAGAACATGCCCTCCTATAATACATACCCTCAAGTAAAACATGACCTCCAGTAAGACATATCTTTCAATAAAACACAACATATTGTAAGATATGCCATGGTGAAGACATGCACTCCACCAATACATGACATCCCATAAGACTTTTCCTACAACAAAGCATGACCTCCCTCAAGACATATGCTATCATAATATGTCATCTTAAAAGACATGTAATTCAAAAAAATTATGTCCTCCCATTAGAAATGCTCTTTCTTAAGACAATTTTGTGACCATAGGCCACCAAAGGTGGGCTTAGCAAGCAATACTGCTAAGGCCAAAATTGCATGCTTGCTTATATAGAAGAACACTGACAAAAAACTAATCTGAACTAAAATTATGTAGTAGAATCTTATATATTATTTTCGCTAACTCCCCGCATGCCTGCCTGGTAACTGGTAAGAAAAACTTTTGAACTGTGGGTCTTGGGGCATCAAATTATACTTCATTCTGCTCCCTACATGCAAAAGGCCTTGGAACTTCTTTAAAATGTCCAACTAAAAAGTTAGAGGTAAACTAAAGTCTTTCTTTTAAGCTAATTGTGTTCATAAAGTAGGTAAAATGTCAACATTGTATCCACCCATGCTCCCTGTTTTTAAAATGGCTGATAAAAATGCAAAAAATTAATGAAAGAAAATGAAGTCTAGCTTGCCAGTGCAGCTGAGAATGGAAGACTCATTAGTGAGCTGAAGCTTTGCTAAAACAGCCAAGTACCTCAAGTTACAAGCCCCAATTCTGTGTTGTGGGCATGTCAAAAATAATGTAAAATTATGAAGTTGGCAGAATATACTTGAAAATTAAAAAAAAGTCCTATTTAAAAGAAGAAAAAAAAAAAATGATTTGAAATCTTCATCCACCAATTCAAAGAACTTGACCAGAATAGTATTAGATCATTACAACCAATAAATAAATTTAAAAAATAATAATAACAATAATAAATGAAAAATGTAGTTATGAGGGATGTGTATAATTACACTGACTCCAAATAAAATAACAAATTAAAAAAGAATGAACGAAAATATTGAAAGTAACTATGTTAGGGATGTAACTACACCCATTGGCTGTTCAGAAATGAGGTCAATGTACACTGGAGAACACAAAAGACAAATTTCAACTTCATTTACCACCAGCTATGCAATTATTAAAAAAAAAACTAAAAAAAAAAACAAACAAAAAAAAAACAAAAAAACAACTGACATGCAAACAACAACCTGGCAAGGGAAGTGGAGATGGGGGATGGGGAGCTATGTGGGCAGTGACCCCTCCCATGAATGAATGCATTGGGGTATTATTTAAAAAATATCCAGTTACTAGACACAAATTAGACCAGAAATTTGAAAAAACCCCCTACACCATGCTACTTAACTGAAAAAAGATAGGATATTATGGAGGAAAAAAATAGCTTGCTTATTTCTGTAACTATTTTAAGGGCATCCTGAAAACATGGAAACTGTCTTCCAATATCTTAAAGCAAAGATTAAGTGAATGTGCACAAGAATGCACAGCTACTGTAACAGAATTATTATTTTTTTTAATCTTACTGCTACACCAGATTTTTTTCTCTGTCATATTCAAAGCCTCATCATAAGCTTGTCCTTAACATAATGATGCTTGGAGGTTGATCTTGTGTCAGGAAGCTTAAGCAAACCAAAATAATCCATTTGACACTCTAATTTGAATTCACCCAATGGATGGACAAAGTTAACTGTTCACTGTCAGATTGCTGTTAATTACATAGGTTGCTTCATCAGCAATGATTGAAAACCAATAAAATATTGTTGCCTTCAATATGTACCTTGTTGCAGCTGAAAAATTTATCAAACTTGTTTTGCCTCTGCAAGCTAATTTTATTAGTATGATTCTCATTGTGATAATAAATGGATATTTGTGCATCTGTAACTAAAAGTGGACACTATTTTCTGTGCAAACTAGGGATTTTCCTTAAAGTTGATCTTAGAAACCAATAATACATGTGATATACTACAGCATTGGTGCTAGTGTAAAGCATATGAAAAAAAAATAGGCATTCTGAGTTGATAAATTTTTGTTTGTTTATCCCCTGTTTTCTTCTCCTCTGTAACACCATATACATTACTTGAATCATGGGAATGTAGAGATTAATTGTATTGTAGGTTTTAATACAGAGATTTGTGTTAGAGATTGTATTGTCTTTGGATACAATTTTACATATATAATTCATTTGGTGCTGTGGTTAGGAATCTCTCCAAGCAAAGGGCATATTCTAGTTTTGAACATACTCTCCATTTTTTCCCAGTAATCTTACCTCTGGGTGCCAGAATCTTCAGGTGCTTATTCTTTCCTACACATGATGGAAGCTATAACCTTACAACTTCATGAGCCTAGCTACTATAGAGCTAATATTATAGCCATTCAACCAAAAACTATCTGAAGAGTGGACAATAGCTCACATTTAGCTAAGCTAATCTGTAAGGTATAGATGATCCCTCAAAAATCTCTCTAGTGAATGTGTGCACCATATAGATTTACAAAAGAAGGTGGCATGTGGGACTTAGCCAAATCAACCTCACTTAGAATGTGTTTACATAAATGTGGTTGGTAGTACTCAATACTCATGTGGTACCTCCCTCCATGGATATTTGAAAAGAAAACCCTAGTTCTCTAATGCTAAAGGGGCCAATTTAGAAAAATAAATGACGAAGTGATAGCGTTGTCAGCCTGGACCCCTAGATCCCCAGACAATAAGTTTGATGTCTTTTGGCCTATCCTCTCGGTGGAGTTTGCATGCATATATGCAAATATATAGCCTCATTAGAGTAACATTGTATTTTATTACTTCAATAGTCAAGTGGATATCAAACAGATTTTTTTTTAGTTTGAAATCCCTTTTCAAAACCCTGTATACGGGTATGGATGGGTATATAAAGCAATCATGAGAGGAGCTTAAACTGGTTCAGTTCTCAGTTTTGTTCATGGCCTTCCTCTTCTTTTTTTTTGGCTCTAAAAAATATTTAAGAAAAACCATCTGATGCACAATATTATTGCTAACATGGAATGAACAGTTACATGTGAAAGTTGCTGCACATTGTGTAGGTAGATGATAATCTAAAAAAATTATACAATTAGAATAAAGAAAAGCAATGCACTCAGAAAGTCAAATGGAGGTATATTCACAAATGCACACAGCAATGATTAAAGGGCATTTATGTGTGCACTTATGATGGTGTTGATGATGATAATGATGATGATAATGATACCACCCAAAAGATAACTATTGCCACAACGATAATAATTCTGATCACTAAGGTTACAATATTGGAGATTTTAGCTTTTTGTGAGTGCTTTTGAGCAGCTTCAAAATCACCACGATCCCATGCTGAGTTCACCTAAGGGGAGAAAGAGAGGAATTGGAAGAAACAGAAAACGGGAGGAATTGAGTAAGGTAACAAGGGTGAACAGAGGGCAGGGATTATATCCACAGCCGATCAACATTGTAATGCCAACATCTATCACAAGGTGGACAACAATAAACAAGCAACACTGACTCAACTCACCAACACAATTTTGGATATGATACAATAGCTAATAATATGTTTTCTTATGAAAAGAGATTAAAGTATTTCATACAGGTTTTGTAAATTTTTGCCATGGGGTTTTTGAGTTTTATACTTGTATTTTATGTGTAGGAGTTAAAGGGGGTGAGATTTGTTTCTCATCAAATAAAGAACAAAGAGGAAATATTATGCAGTCTAAACAGCCGCCTGAATATTTCTGTTCAGAGATGGAGGTTAAAACGGATGGATAATCTTTGCTCTAGTACATAAGAATGTGTGGATGGAGGCCACCCTACTACAGACTTTCCAAACCCCACAAAATTTTATGAGGGTGATTACACAGTGGTTTGTGGTTTCCATATTTCTTTTCAACTTAATATTTTACCTGTCATCCAACAATGTAGTATAACTTCATGGTATAGCACATTTCCTGCATAAAATTGTAATTCTTTCTATACTTGTTTTTATTATTCTTTTTCAGGTCCATCGGCTAAAGGAAAAGGCAAATTCCAAAGAATTGATATTAATGTTTTAAATAAAACTTAATATATTTGAATAATGCTGTATCAATTTTTATTATAATAATGATTTTATTTTTTAATATAATTGCCAGGAAAAAAAAAAAAAAAAAAAAAAAAAAAAAAAAAAATTGTTATTTAGAATAGTTCACATGAGCAGGGGAGATGTAAAATAGATGAAAAAAATATAAAAAATATAGTTCATTTAGGAAGCCCCAAATTGCAACATAGAAGCAGGGGCAGATCTTGCAATTATTAAAAGTGGTAGTGGGGCCACAACTTTAAACACTCCTACAAATTATGACCACAGCCACGCATAGTAATAAACGATTCACCAGCACCCAAAATTTAGATTATCATCATAACATTATTAAAATAATGAACACCAACACTTCAGAACAAACTATCATATCATAATATACAAGTGAAAGTAAAAATATTTCTTTGAAATAAAAGTGGGAAGCAGGGATGGCATGTCAATTAAAAGTGCAGAAGCAAGAATTTTGTGACAGTGCACGTTACAAAATTCCATACTTCACTGATTCCTTTGACCTTAGAATTCTACACATAGTGTGACAGTCAGTGTTGCGAAATTCCTGTGAACTAAGAGTAATTATTGTACATGAGCTAGCTAGGAGCAAAATGAAGAGGTGGTAGTCTTTCAGCATCACACCTTACACATTACATGAGAATGTGGAATGGTTAAGTAGGGAATTTTGGAACTTGCACTGACACAGAATTCTATTGTCTGCACATTTTATTGACATGTCATCCCTACTTCCCAATTTTATTTCAAAGAAATATTTTTTAATTTCTCTTCTTTCCTTTAGTTTTTGTACACTGCCAGATATATATATATATATATATATATATATATATATATATATATATATATATATTTTTTTTTACATGTGGCTCTAGCAGTAGTGATAGTAGGATAGTAGAAGCTGCTGTTGGTAGTGTAGAGCTTCAGAGAAGGAAAGAGACTCAGTGTCAGCAGTGTAGAGCTTCAAAGAGGCTCACTGCCAATGCAGAAAGAAGTAAAAGTTAGCAGCTATACTGACGCTATGCGGAGTTTCTTGATCTGAATGTTGGGACTACACCCCCTTTTAAAATTTTATTTAATGATATTTATCCCTTCGTGTGAATGAACTAGTTTTAAATTGTGCATGTAGACAAATTGGTGGTCAAAATGGCAGCTTCAACTTAACACTGCAGCTATTACTCTGGGATATTCTTTGGTAGTTTGTTAGCATGGCGAAGCAAATAAAGAGATGGTGGACCTGTGAAAAGAAATAGTAAGCTTTTAGTATAACTATTGCATGATTTACTATAGCCAGCTAGGCTCTAGCCCTGGAGCTTTAGAATAATTATATTATGAAAGATGAAAAATTTTTGGTGATTTTGATGAGTCTCTGCTGGCTACCTTAGTGATTGATTTGGAGGAAAGAAACTATCTTGGTAGTTTGTGTTGCAGCTTATATGGACTGAAGGTGAGTTTTGTAGCCTAGGTTTGAGCCATAGCAGAGAAAGTGAACCTTTCATTTTGTATTAGTCTATGAGGCCGCCATTTTTTTGTGATCATCCCTACATAGAGAGTGCTACCGTACTCTTTGATCATTTGTCAAACAAAGAAGCATGAAAAAGTCTTCTTGGATCAGCTTGAACAAATGCCTGAAAAACTTCATCTAAATGTATCATCCAACTCCACCTGAAGTAGTCTTCCTTCTGTGTTATTTCATAAGCTCCTAAATGAAAGAAATCCCCACAGTGCATGGCAATGACAGATAGATTTGACAAACACTACCACTCATAGTGGACCTCAAATAGGTTTCTATTCTTTTCAGAAGAAAAACTCATCTTTCTGCCTCAGCACTAGAAATACATAGTACCCAAGAAATTACTAGGGCACAGTGAATGTTAGGGAATGAGTCCTTATCACAAGCACCAAGAGCTATCAGTAGATTATCTGGAAGCTAAATCAGTTGCATCCATGTCCATAGAAAAGTGAGTAGGTGAGTAGCACAAATTGGACAATAAACAATTTTGCTACTGCTTGGAACTGAAAAGTGGACGGAGCTAGTTAGCAGACTTTCAATGCATGTGCAAGCTTAGTCCATCTTAATATTATTTAAAATGATTCTGTGCATTAAATTGAAGGACCTAGAATGTTGCTATGGTTACTCCCAAGCACTCTGCACCATATCACTGTTGGCACTTCGATTTGTGAAAGAGAAACAACCTTGTGAAACAGAATTAAACATCAGTCTAGTGGGAAAATGAGTGAGATTTCAAATAATATGGGGTGAGCGGGTGGCAATGCCAAAATGAGGGTGACTCCCTCCTGATGCGGGTGAGTTGGAAGACCTGAACTATATGTGCAACAGATACCTTATACTAAGGAAATAATGCTCATCATAGAGTAAAAACTTGACTACAATGTGCATATTATCTTTGTCTACCTCCATTGTCAAGTTATATTTATGGACTATGGGATCGAAGAAGAATAGAATTTAAAATTACTTAGTCTGTCTGACATTATATCAACAGTTTTTTGTTATCTAAGGAAAAATAGCTACAACATAAAATATAATTATGTAAATTTCTTAAAGATCTTTTTCTATTGCATGGAAATCAAACCAATGATTAACACTAAAAAAAAGCTATCATTATGTTATCATTATGTTATCATTATTTTTTTTGGATGTATCTTGCACATTTTAATATTCTGGATGTGTTCCAATATTAATCACCCACATATTTATTCTGAGTGGCACAGTCAAAATTGAACTCCTTAACAATTTATCCAATATTGGCATCACGATAGTTTACAACATTATTTTTTGTCAGAACACATGTAATATAATATATTTGTGTATCTGTATATGTATACATGTGTGTGAATACAGCTAACCATCAATACCATTAAGTTCATGTATACAACTAGTATTTACCTTTATGCTGTAGTACAGAGGAATAAGTCCGAATAGAGTGCAGCATATTATATTTAAGATAGAGATGAATAGGTAATTATTAGGTTTGTCTGGAATTTCCTCGCTAGCTACACGTGGCTGTTTTTTCACCACCTGTAGATATATACATCAAGACAAATATGAAGACAAACATCAGTATGAACCTTCTTAAACTAAGTAAATAATAAAAGGAAAGTACATAAATGTTATCATTGCATTTTTAAATTTATAATTGTGTATACGAAGAGATTTACTGCAATTGCATTGAGAAAAAATTCTTCATTTGAAGATCATGCAGCTAAAACATGCTTCCTTTTTTAACATACTTTGCATGGATCAGTATCACATAAAATTTATAGTTACAGGAAGTTTAAAGAAGCAATTGTAAATGTGATGTTGCAAAAAACATAATTGTATCATGAAATATAGGATATGGTACATTTTGGTTAGTTTTAAAGAAACATTTTTTCACACTCATAGGTTCCTTTATCATTTGACTGAACAGCTTATGGACAAAGTTGCAGTAACATTAGCAGTTAGATTTGACTGTATATTTGGTGAGCTGTTGGCATCCTCTGGATGATGGCAATAACCTACTTGGGACTGCATAGGCACATATGTCCTTTCAATTTGTGGTGGAGGGGATGCTGACATTGAAATCTTGAAGTAATGCCACTTTTTCATCAGTGGGTCCTTGGTACACAGCAGAGGAGTACGTAGCTGTGGAACAAAATAGTAATGAAATTAATAAGGAGCATAATAGAAGACACATATGCAACAAATTACACAGCCATTTTCAACAACATCTACCATAATTATTATAAAATGCTATATAGAAAGAAGTAAGGCAGATTGGAAATTAGTTGGGAAGGTAAAGAAGCTGTAATGTCAAGTAAATTACTCAGTGTAGCAAAGTACCATCTTTGAATGGAGAAATTAAAGAGAATGATTCAGTATAAGCAAACTGAAAGAAATTATTCAGATTTGCACTAGTCAATATTGTAGTGTGTAGTACTCATAATGCAGCTTGGTGGTTGGTTACTGATGTATGAAATTGAGCACCCATCCTGAAGAAAATTTTTTAAAGAAACCCACACCCCCATCCTTTTGAGCTGTGTCTTACTCCAAACCCTAACAATTCCAAATAATTGAGCCCTGAATGCCCAACCCAAGGAGGAGATATCAAACAAAGAAACAGATGGACAATTATAATATAATACAGGGATAAATCTCATAATATCTTCTGCATAAACTAATTAATATAAAAATTCATAAAACAAATTTACAACAAAAAAAAAAATAGAATCAATATATATATATATATATACTTCTTTTTTCTTCTTCTTTTTTTAAATTTCATGATGAAATATATATTTTTAGGTCTATAAAATAAATTACATGGTTTGAATATAGCAAGCAAACTTACGTGGTTCCTCTGGTGTCTCCATAGTTTGTAATTTCCACTAATTGTTTCTTTATCTAACTTCTTTGAAGAGACAAATCTTTCCAGATGAAAATGGATGCTAGAGGAATTCATTTTACATGAATGATTCAAATTAAGTAAATGAAGTCATAATATTATAAAATATTTATTTTCAGATTGTGCTCATTATTATTGTGAACATGATGCTGTTGAGAAAACTTAAATTAGAAACAATCTTTTATTTAATAAATGAATAGCTATTTCTCTGGCTGATGGCTACAATATACACATTTTGTCAAGTTTGTTGATTCTGTATGACAAGATCATGCAGTTCAAGTATGGCAGGAATAATATAGAGGATTACTACAGTCATCCCATATGTCATTCTTAACATGATCATGTGTATATATATATTCATACCTCTATACAGTAAACCAGGAAGGTGTGATGACTTATTTGGATCACTTTTGACTAGATTGAGTGGTGACTGCTGAAACCGTTTTGAGTGGAAGTGGTGCAAATTTTGTGCTTTTATATAAGTCCTGTTTTCTTTGAACACATGTGTTGATTCTAGTTGTATTTACAGGAAGTAATTTGTATTTGCTTGTTAGTTTGCATATCTCACATACTTGAATTAAAATTGTTTGGTTGTAAAGGATGTACACTTGTTTGTTAGCTTAATCTGGTAGTAAAACAATTTGATAATTTGAATTCCCACAAACACATTTTAGTTGTCAGCTCTCTTAGATTTATATATGCAGGATTTAGCAGAATGTATAGGCAGAGTTCACATGTTAGATGAGTGATTTACAACTTTTCAAATTATTTAGCACACACTGGACTCAGCAAGCATATATCATGGGAACATGTTAATATTACATACACATACATGCATGCAGGCAGGCAGGCAGGCAGGCATGCAGACGGGCAGGCAGGCAGGCAGACACTACATGAATTATAGTAAGATTTGTTTTGTGGTTGTTGGTTTGATATAGCTATGTACACTAAATAGTTCTTCCACTGGCATAAAATATTATGCAATAGCGGTTCTACAAAGTATTTGAGTGTTTCTTCCCTCAATGTTTCTTCCATTGTATAATTTTATTCCTTCATATAAAGTATCAGCCACATTTTTTTTTTGTGCAGATATCCATGTGCCATAGTCCCTTATAGAAGGTATTAATGTAGCCATACATTTGTTTTATATTCCAGGTTTCTTCCGGAATAAACTAGAAGAAACTGAACGAAATAACTTTCTTCTGGGTTGCTTCCACCATTCAAGAAGAAAAATCCAACTCTGTTCTAGCATTTGTTTTGACTGCTTTATGTATCAATGTCTACCCTTGACCAAGTAATGTTAACTTACCATTATTCTGATGTTTCAGTGGGCTTTATACAAAAATACTCCTCATTGACAAATGAATGCATTCAATTCATGACTTTGTATAGAGAGTAAGTGCATGCATGCATGCAGTTGGAATATCCTGTATAATCTATTAGCCCAAAGAGAGAAATCAACTTTGGATGCCTGTAGTACTGCATCAATAATTGTAGGCTTCAATTGGTTACTGATCTGTGAACATTCTTAACATTTCACTCAGAACACAACAGTTGCTATACTGTGCCTTTCTTCATGAGATGGTGTTTGTGTGTGATAGTACATGTGTGTAAAGGTGGTTTGTGTGAAGTGCATGTGTGTAAAGGTGTTTGTGTGCAGTGGTGAATGTGTGTAAAGGTGCTTGTATGAAAGTGTTGGTGTGAAGTTGTTTGTGTGTGATGCATACCTCTCAAGTTTCATGGTTTGGTTATGTCTTACATAACAGGGACATTTGTGATGCTGTATTTGATGCATCAAGTTGAGGCTAGAGAATTGTAGGACTACTTTGGCTGTCAAAACATTATATAAATCCCAGAACTCTGTCTAGACTTGGGAATGTAATTACCTAGCTAGTGAGAGAGTGTTTGGGGAGGGGGGGATTTTATAAGTGCACTCAGCTGGCTTCGCATTAGCCAGTGATAAATAGTTTAAGATGTGTGATAACAGTAAAGCTAGACTATTGAAAGTGGCACCCATGAATGTATTGTTTATTTACTACCAAAAAGTGTTTTTCAACAGTTCACAGACTTACAATAGAAAATAAGTTTGTAACTGGAGGCTATTAAAGTGAAATATGCCAACCAGGAATCCTTAGTGGAGGAAAAGTTGTATCAGGCAAGAAATAATGAGAATATCAAAACAAAACCCTGTTATCCTAAGATGTGTGTGCTAAAGAAGAAGGTATTCATAATCTACATTCCAAAATCATCTTCCAAAGGCAGGCAGGAGTAGAAATTACCCTGCTTTTATTGATTATGTTCTGAGAGAGACCACAACACATTTAATATTGCATTTTTCATGTGGATAACTTCTTGCAGATCAGTAAATAATATTAATATTAATTAGATGTTACCACAAAAAACACCCTTCAGCATAACTACAGTATTATATGACCAAAAAGCAGAATTTTCTATTTTCTGCTTTGCTTGAGTAATGAGATTCCTTTGCTGTCAACTTTCTGACTTTGCATTGATAAATAATATTTTTTAAACCTAATATTCCACTCTCGTATTCTCACGACTTCCACATATTATTTTTTAACGATCCACCTACTAGTATTTTTACCAAGAACTTTAGAAAGTTCGCAGTCTAAATATGACTTTCTTTGGAATCTTGTTCTTCTTAAAAAATACTTCCTCCTACCACCAGTGCTGAGTTTCCCTCCCCCCCCCCCCCATTCAAGTCATGGTTGATTTTTTGTTTCTCTCTTTTTTTTCTCCTTTTTTTTTTTTCTTTTTTTTTTTACCCACTATTAAGTCATAACATTGAATCATAAGTGAGTGGGTTTTTGGCTGGAAATTTCCAGTCTTCTTCTATTTTACTTTTCAAATGATTTACATACCTATTATGTTTTACTAACTTATAAAAAACCATTTTACTTTTAATTCAAGTGCGAACATATGAAACCAGCTGTATAATGTATCATGTAAACACAATGTAATAGAATTTTCCCCTCTCCTCAACTTAACAAATGAATTACTTGGCACAATTCCACACCATGCCTAGGTCTTCCTTCACCCAAGCCAAACTCAGTTTTGTACTCTAACAAACTGTGTTCTCTCAAACAACAAGATTTAATATAATTCAAAAATGTTCAACTGTACAGATATAAATATACGAATAATACACTATAGCTAATATATATTTATATACATAAGGTCACAAAATAACTCAATTTCTCAACTAAATAAAATACACCATAATCACCATACTAAATACGCTATCCTCCTCTACCTCAATACACAACAATCCCTCCTCTTCTATACATAATATTATTCTGATGACATCATTCAGTCCACCCTCAAGGATCAGACTTTTGTCGCTATCTCTTGCTGGTCATCTAGCAACCACATCTTTTCCCGGTCTTTCTGTCTCTCCCTGTACTTCCCTTGAATTTGGTTTTGAATCTACATGTTCTTCTAGATACTCAGCTTATGAACTTATTAAAGTTGTTTTGTCTACCGAAAGCTAATTAAAAGACCAACCAGGATAAAATTTAAGAGGCTTCTATATTATTTCATGTTGATATTGGCAGGGCAACACCGGGTATATGCTGCTAGTTTATGTATATAGAAAAATCCGTTTGTTTCCTTTATATTGGTAGCTACTTTTGGACAATGATGTTGAACGTGTCTTAACCAGTCTTTATAGGCAAATTTGGCACACCGCCCATATTCTCAAGGGAATCCATGCAGTGTTACTAGCTTATGAACATTTTTTTTTGATATGGTACAACTGTAGAATTGAATGCCTTGACATTAAGCAGATTTTGATAATAGAGAAAGGAAGAAATGAAATCAACAAATTGATCTTCAATTACATTTAGAATTTTAAAATAATTAACATTACCTTCCTTAATTTATAGTCTGGCTCAATTTCACAAATTGAAGTATTTGCTAGATCTCACCATAAAGGAAGTCCTAGAGTTCACTGAGACTGAAGTCTTGCTCAGAGAACAATATTTCAACTGCAACATTTGACCCATTTTGGCCTGAAAGTATTTTCATTTCAAACACAGAAGTGGTTGTGTTGTGGAGAAAATTGCCAAAAGCACTTTCATTTCAAATGCCGAAATGGTTGCATTGTAAACCTTTATCATTTCAAATGTGGTGGGAGGGGGGGGGGAGGTTAGTTGTGTTGTGGACCATTATAAAAGTTCTGGTTTTAAAAAGTGGCAAGACCTTGGGAAGGATAGGATTAACTAAGGGAGCTGAGAGGATGCTGGGATCAAAAGGTCTCCCCAGCAGTTACTCAGGCATGTAAGCTGGCAGGGAGATTACACAAGTAATATATAAGATAAATTCATTAATTAAGTTTTAAAAAAAGTCTGATCACATGTTTACTGTGCATCCTAAATATCCACAATTGCGTGCTACTACATATAATATCACTAAATATCAAGATTTCATTTGGATATAAAAAAATGTAAAATATCAGTCTTGTACACAATGTCGAAAATTATTAGTCCTGAAGGTGATGATTTGTTTGAGTGCCTGTCATATATGTATACAGTTTCCTTAGAGCTGATGCAGGTCATTCACAATGCATGTCTATACAAACCTATCAAGGGTATTACCAAAAAAAACAACTCTCTATTTAATTACATACCAACTATTGAAATAACTTTTGTAAGTATTTTTAAATTTATGGCATGAAGAATTGCTACGGAATCTATTACCAAACATGTAAACATGCCCTCCAAATTCTATAGCATATACAAACACATGAAGAAGTACAAATATCAACCTTAGTGCGCTTCCTAAACCACAATTAACTACCAATAAGTCATACTAGGCTGTCTATAAATATGCAAGTACTGATGAAATTAAAGTTAGTTTGACCGACCGACCACCAACAGACATATTTGATTCCATACTTGATATAGATAGTGTCACTGCATTCATAAAAAAACAACAACTGTGCCTCAGTCCATGTCATTCCCCTTAGTGGCTGTGAACCTAGGTACTTAAAATATCTAACATACTGTAGTACATGTATTTCAACATGCGTCAGTCAATATTCTAAGAGATATAACATGTTAGCTTCACTATTTCCACTCATTTCAAGAAGTACACCAAGCAACAATCCCTTTTTTAAATGCCAACAATTGAGCTTGGCTACAAAAAAAGTTTTACTGTCATCCAAAAGAAGAAAAGTGGAGACAAATAAAGGAATAATAGAAACTTAACTCACCCTTGGCCAACTGTTCCCGAGATTTCAAGTTTATTGGTTCACAAATCAACCTACGAAATATGTAGGAGACAAATAATGATATCCAGATATATAAGAAAATATAGAATGTAGTGTTTGTAACCAACAAGAACATACTGAAATTGTCCAAGTAAAAGTTATCAGAAATAGTTGACATGTTAGTAAATTTTAATTCTATTGCACTTCCTGTTTATTAGGATGCAAACAGAAAGTACATTTTTTTTTCTAATAAACAAGTGCAATATGAAAATGAAATGACTCACTCAAAAGAATTTTAATGTATAATTTCCATTTAATAACTCAATCTTATAATATATACATATATGTATTCTTTTAGTTATATATTAATATGGAAGAATGTCAATATTTACAGCTGATGTGCTACCTAGTATCAATTGAACAGTGTGTCCATAATGACTGAGTTTTAATAAAGCTGCAGTAACTGACTCCCAGAATTCTCTTAGTAGTGGTCCTGTTCACCTTCAACCAAACACACCATATCTAAAGACTGAAACAAAAGTAGTTATTAATCTGGGTAAGCTTAACTACAGCAATTGGACCCTCCAACTCATGTTTCTATCCCAGCTACTTTTGAAAGAAATTATCCCCAACTAAGAAAACATAGTCATCCTGTTCTATCAGAAAAGGAAAAGAAGCCCACAAAAAGGGCTATTGAAAGGCAATGTCACTATGCTGCCTTCTGAATTATCATTACTATAGTATAAATCTACTATATCAATCTTTCCTCACATATTATAATATCACCAGATTCCCTTCCAAATGACATCAAAGCAGCCTACAGGGTGACCACACAAGTTAACAGCAAGGACAGAGATAGGGACATCTCAGTAGAAGCAGGCATGCCTCTATTATGAGAGACATCTGAGAGTTTCACAGACACCTTGGCTCAATATGAACCTAGTGATACCTTCTTCAGCTAATGGGCCACTGCCTGGCAAAGAGTTCAATTACGACTCAACCATTGATAGAAATTCATATCTAAGTACCAGGTATATTCTGCACTAATGGCTAGGTCTCTCCACAACATTAACTACCCTGTCAAAGACCTAGCATCTCTTATCTAATGGTCCTATGCTATAGCACAAGCTTTAGCCAATTTCCCCCAAACCAGGCTGTGCAATCCCTGAAAGTGTCAAGTCAATTGGAATATGGGAGGGGATATATCAAAGCAAGGACAGGCAGTTTCTATGTGAATTATAGTAAGACTAGAGTATAATCCAACTCTACCTGAAGTGGTGTTTTTTCCTATGTTAGCCATGAAGCTCTTTGATGAAGGGATCAGGATTTAGCTGTATAGTTCATAAGGAAATTACAGGCATTCTTCAGACCACATGGAATGTAGCTGGACTGCTATCCCTTGCCAACCCAAGGGAAGCTGAAACTGAGAACTGATATTTGACAGTTAGCTTCTGGCTAGTCGTTGTACAACCAGGTTCATTCTTTAAATACAATAAATTCAAAGCACACAGGAAATATTTAGCTAGTTATTAATATACAAGTGACGAATCAACACAGAAATTATTTAGCTATGTAGATATTTAGCTCAGGCAAAGAATCAATTCTATAGAGCTAGCATGGCACATACCTGGCAGTCATGAAATTGATGTTGAACTTCTGGAGCAACATTGTGGCCATTGCACTGGTGAGAACTATGGAAGATGAAGGAGCTTAGCATTAAACAACTGTTGGGGTAACATTGTTATTGAATTGAACATTGCTTACGATGTGGAACTACTGGGGTAGCATTGTGTTAATTAATTTGAAGACAGCTGTGAAAAATGGGGAGCAATGTGGTATGGAATTGCTGGGATAACTGTGTTCAGTGCACTACAGAGAGCTATGGAACATAGGAAATATTGTGATGTAGAATTGCTGGAGTGATATTCATTGCATTTAACATTCTGAGGTTAGAGAGAGGTTTGCATGTGAAAGTGCTGGGGAGGGGGGGGAAATGGTCAATGCATTGAAATGTTGAGAAGGTTATGAGTGTTATGATGTAAAACCATAGGGTAACACTACTTACTGCATTGAAGGTTGCTGAGGGTGGATTATCAGGAACTACTGAGAAATTATAAGAATGCTTTGAACATTGTTGAGGTGGATGGCAAAAGTGTGTTAGTATGGAGATAGCTACTTGGTGTGGAGGGCATGCAAAGGTAGGACGCAGTCAAGGAAGTTGGAATCCATGTTCTCAACAAAGCTGGGGTCCATGTCTATCAAGTTGTGTTGATAATTTGTAGTTGTAGCTGATTCTGTCGTGTTAGTTTCATTTTGTTGTGATAGTAGAAGTGCCATATCAATTAAGTGTCCCTTGTCGTCATCCAACAAGTCATCCTCATCTTCATCCTCCATCTCATCACTGTCATATTCAATAATTATTTCATCTACCATATCATCAACCAGTCCATCTTTGTTAAAATAATTATTTTCAATGTCCACCACATGCCTACAAAACTTCCTCCACATGTCAACTGTTGTATGTTGGAAACCTTCCGGAGTTAGTCGTACTTCTGTCAAGTTGAACTTTACGTTATGTTTAGCCACGTAACCCTTGACTGATGCCCATGCTAACTCAATGGGATTGAATTTTCAATGGGCCACCGGCAAGCGTAGCACTGTAAGTCCATGTTATTTGGCTGCTTAGTTTGTCAGGTAAATAGGTTTGAGTCGATATTGTCGTACTTTGTCCAGTAGCATCTTTTTTATGTCTGTGTCATCATATTATATATTTTGTCTGTTTAAACATTGTTTAATGTCGTTTTTTTTGTTTGCTCTTGTTGGGGGTTTGTCCTTTTGTTTGTTTTGGTATGTGGCATTGTCTACAATTATTACAGAGTTAGGTGGTAAGTTTGGCAGTAATTGTTGTGTAAATTATTCCATGTAGTGTTCAGTATTCATCTCGTCGTGGTAGTCAGCACTGTTAGTCTTGGATTTAAAAACAAAATCTGCATCATCCACCCAGCCTTCAACTCCTCCAGCATGAACCACAATCAATCTTTGTCCTTTCTCACTTGGTACCTTCCATCCACCTTTGCCATCGTAGTCCACCCATATGTATTCGTTAGTGTGATGTGCACTGACCCAAGTTTCGTCTGTGTATACAATAGTTTAGTTTTATTGTCGCAGTTTGCTTAAAGCTTGTAAATATGTATATTGTTGTTCAATTATGTCATGTTGTTCGTAGAGGAATCGTTTATTTTCTGCTTTTTTATAGGAGAACCCCATGCTTCGAAGAAGTTTCCATAGACAGAACCGGCCTCCTTAAAAGACTCTATCGGTCCTCACCTTCTCCAAAACAGCTGACAATGTTGGATATTCCTTCTTAATGTAGAAGTCATGTACTCACTACATCCCATAAGACAACCAATAAAGTACCATTTTAATCATTTTTTTAGTGTTAATGGGTACATGTCTAATGATTATGGCACATTAAAAGATTGTGGTAAGATCCTCTTTTATATTTAGCTCTGAAAATACTATATCAGCAGCTTCACCACCAGCTTTTTTTGAATGCAAATTTTCAGTGCAAAAAAAAAGTTCGAAAACAATGGAAAAGCACCAAAGCACAGGATTCTCCAGCAGGAGGGAGGTTTGTGAATTCCAAATCTGATGATCAAGGGAGCGTGGAACATCATCTGTGTACACTGCCATGTATATTTATAAGATCTTCCTTTTTAAATAAAAAAACAAACCAAAATAAATTAGCCAAACCATGTCCTGAAGGCTTGATTCACTTTCTGTTCATCTGCAGATTTCTAAATTAGCCTATTGGCCTTGGTAATTGATGAACATACACACAATTTAAACCCCGAGTAAAATGAAAAGAAAAACAGGTGAAAGGAAAAGGAAATGAATGGGGGAGAAAGAGAGAAAAAGAAAAAAGAAAGAAAAGAAAGCACTGAAAAAAAAATATCAAAAAATAATGGAATCATGGGGATTCTACTCTGGGACTTTCAGCTTAAAAAACACTATTCCTACAATCATGCCGTAACTTTTCATGCTCTTTATATAGAAACTCAATTTTTTTTTTAATCACCACAAAAACCATTTTAAAGAAAGTATCTAATGAATAGCCTCATGCTGAACCTCTAAATATCCACATCAAGTTTGATTCAGTTTCTACGCAAAACTTTGATCCATTAAATCATGTCCAACAAATGGATATACTAACTTTATATATAAGTGAAAACCCAACCATATGGGCATCTATTTTGGCCCACATGGGCTTCAGTCATAAAAGTGTGTTTTAATGTTTTGCACAGTTATAAAAATAAGTGAACATATGAGAAGATCAGTGTTTTTTTTTAGAAATACCAATTTTGGCATCTTTAGCCATACACACAAGAAGACTAGATATGACCAGATGGAACCCACTCCATGTTATTCGCAGAATTAGGTTATGTCTGCATGCCAAGTTTCAAGCATGTAACATCATTTTTTTCTTGCAAAAGTTCCAATTTTGGCTTTATTTTACAATACAGAAAGGAGTATTGCCATATAGACATAGTGTTGATGTTCAACTATTAGCACTGATTCTAAGTATATATATATGGGTTTGTGAGCCTACTTCAAATATTCAAGCATGATTCGAGGATATGCGAGAGACAGATAGACAGACAAACAAATAGATAAATTAACTATTCTCACTTTATATTGTATAGAAAGATATATAGATATATTGCTAAAAATTTTCACTACAGAGCGTATTCCCATCTAGTTATTATGGAAGATTATGTTATGGCATTCATGATGAATATTATCTGTAAAATAAACGTAGCTTTCTAGCAGTGAAAATTCAGGTGTTAGTGTCCAATGACTACCCATCACCAACAGATAATACAACACTTTCCCAGTCACATTGAAATTATATCCCAAATTTCGTTCTAACTAGGTTAAGGTTGTATAAATAACTTCTTTTTGGTGTAGTAATGACAAAACCTCACCCATTACCAACTGATCCTAATGAAATCTTAGTGACAATGTGCAGTGAATTGTCTTAATAAATCCCTGTATGTATCATGCAAAATCTTTCCGTAGTTTGGAAGAAGATAGATTTCACGCATACACAGAGACAGATATATTGTGAATTGCAACAATATTATCAGTACACTCGAAAAAGCCATCACTTAATACCAAACATTAACCATTGCCCTGATTATAACTTTAAATATTGTTCTGGCTAAACCTGGCTAATCAAACTTTGCTCACATCCTTTTTCCCCCATCTGGGCAGGCACTTTACAAGACACACTCTCTCATAGACATATTTTTTCTCCTAAGATAATTTGCTAATATCTTTTCATGTCTGTCAGTAAATAAAAAGCATCAAAGCCATCACAATATTGTGTTTTTAATACATTTCAAAGTGGAATGCTCTCACACACACCTATGTCAAACATGCACTTTACCCCTTCCTGCTTCTTGTACCCCTAAACTTTGTCACAGTCCTCCAAAGGATATAGAATGCCTTTTTTTATCTGGTATAGAACTGTTTTACTTCAACTATAAATAAGAAAGTATTTTGTCTTTCGAATAAAGCTCAAGCACAAGACTTAGCTTGAGGAAAAGAGACATAAGACTGTTTGGAAGTTATTGACATGGAAAGAGAGTGTGCCTTAGTATGGATAAATTTTATGTCAACTTTAAAAAAAAAAGAAAAGAGAAATAAAGTCATGGTCACAATTCAAATCATTTAAATCTTGTTGAGGTTGACTATACACTCTGCTTCTTTGGGGAGTAAGTTAGTTGCTGGAGGAGAAACTGACAATTTCTCAAAGACATTCTCGATGTCATTCAATTTTTAAAATATGTAAATTAGTTGCATTTGCCTGATCTTGATGGCTAATTAACAATACCCAAATCAGAAGTGTAGTAGGCATATTCACCAAATTAATCAGTTCTTTTCTTCATTCAGTATCTGTAGAAACTTCTTCCAGGTGATCGCATTCAAGCCAAATGGATGGATGGGAGGATATACTTTGGGACAGTGGTGAAGATGAATGATGGTGAGTGATAAAAATGGAATGAAGTTGGGGCAAGTTAAGTCTGAGGAAAAAAGTTATCATTTTCTGCTGATGCTACAATTTATGCCAATATCAGAATATGTGATGCATGAAAATTGATTATACACACAAAATGAGAATATTAATAGAAATTGCCAAATCATGTGCATAGAAAAAATGCTTGATTAATATTGTGAATTTATAAGAATTTTTAACTTCTTGTTGTCTGCATGATATGCAGCTGATGTGGACCTGATGTTTGATGATGGAATAATGTACACAACTCCATTTGCTCATGTTCACCAAAAGGTAAGAATTACTAAAGTTAGAAATAGTCTCAATTCTTGGTCATCGTTCATAAAGCTGATGCATACAGATGTATATATATTTTTGTATTAACTATTAGGCATCTGTAAAAGTCCACAATGAGAAAAATCAATTATCATCCAGTTCTGAAAGGCAGATGAACCATGCTATAAATAGAAAAATGAATGAACATAGTCCTATTCCTCCTGCTATCTCACCTGTGCTCTGCATGTCTCCCCAGAAAAAGTGCCGCCTATTTCTTGATCCTGAATCGGATATAGATGAGGCTACCAATATCCGAGGAAAGACACATTCCCAGAAACAAGGTAGTATCAGTATTACAGGAGAAGAATATGTAGCAAAGAAGGTTGGGGAACAAAGTAAAGATGAGAAAAAAAATAGGTAAGATAAAAACTGGTGGAGAACAACCAGTGGTGACAAAACTCAGGGGTATCAGCAAGTATGGAAAGGAGTATCGTGGGAGCAGATGTGATGCAGATGAGCAAGTGGGAAGGAAGGAACTTCAGACTCATGTCCACATATGAGCTAAGGTGAACGAATATGAGAATCTAATGACTGAAGACATATCATTTTCCAAATTGACTAGACAAAAGTGGGACTCAACTAAAACTTCTTAGTCTAAGGAAACCCTGTCATCAGAGAGTGGTCTTCCCACTGGCAGTCATAGATTCAGTTGCAAAGTGAGAAAATCTGTAAGTCTACATCACTCAACACCAAAGTCATCATCGGCTACACCAAACACAACACAGATGGTGAGGGGTGGTGATATTTCTGCCATGTTGCCTACCAGTGACTCCTTGCCTCAAAACTCCATAACCATGGCTCCTGTTGAGGTGAAAATCACAGAACATATGCAGTTTGACCTGGTGCATGCGGTGGAAGTATTAGAAAACAATTTTTTTTTTTAATTTATTAGAATCCAGGTCCAAACTCCATTTTCCCCCTTTTCCTCCATTTCCCCCAAAGCTAGGTAGCTAGACTTGTCCTTGGCAGGTGGTGTCCAACTATGGAAAATTCTAGCAAGTATCCATCCACTTATATCTCTGTGATTTTCAAGGCATCTGCTGGATCCGAAAAAGATCATGTTATCATATGCAAACCGCACCCCACGCATTTAAAAAAAAATTTTTTTTAAGTAGCCCAATATTTAGTAAGTTAGTGTTTGTAAAGTTTGCAATCACAGACTTGATTGTGCACCTCTTGAGATATATAGCTATTCACTAATTCCTTTCAGGTAGGTTAGGGATATACAGGAAAGGGTGTAAAATGGTTTTGGCTTGAGACAACAATCTTGCTATTCTCTTCTTATTGTATACTTGCTCTTCTCTCTGCTAAGAATAGGCTTTGTTTTTCTCACTGTTGGTGGATGGATGATATCAACTAAGCACCTCTATGAAATATAGAACTACTTAATTTAACTAGTATGCCTATGTTCAGTATAGGATCCAAGAGACCTGATGAGCATTATTAAACACATGTGGGTGTGGCTATGGATGAGGTTTAGTTATTGCCCCACCTATAGGAAGTCATGCCTGACAAAAGCAAATTGATGGAAAATTAAGAAAAAAATTATCATTTGGACTTTAAGTAACTGGGTGAGCATTATTAAACACATGTGGGTGCATTTTTTGTTTTGTTTTTTATAGCCACACACACACACAGGAAGTCATTTTAGTTACCAAAAGCTTTTTAATGGACAAACCTGGCTGAAATTTGGGTGGCCTCTATAATGCTTCATGTTGACATTGGCAAAGCAACACAGGTTATGTGCTGCTTGTGTGTGTGTGTGTGTGTGTGTGTGTGTGTGTGTGTGTGTGTGTGTGTGTGTGCGTGTGTGTGTATGTGTGTGCATGTGTGTGTGCATGTGTGTGCGTGTGTGTGTGTGCGTGTGTGCATGCATGCATGTGTGTGTTGTGTGTGCATGTGTGCATGCATGTGTGTGTGTCTGTGTGTGTGTGGGTGTGTCTGTTTGTGTGCATGTCTTTGTGTGTCTGGATGTGTGCGCGTGCGTACGTGTGTGTGTGGGTGTGGGTGTGGGTGTATGTGTGCGTGGGTGTGGGTGTATGTGTGCGTGGGTTTAAAATAAATTTTTTGAATTTTTGAATGGTTATTATATTTGTCACTCTCCAAATTCTACTAGTTATTATAAGTTAAGTTAATTTGGTAGTCCTAAATTTGAATAATTCTAGTCTTAAAATTTATTTTCAAGTGGCTACTTCCATAACAACAGAAACCATTTCAAACTCGTACAGATATTATTAGTAAATAGTATATAAGTGAATTTCATTTAACACTACAGCTTGTATATAAGTTAATTTCATTTACCACGACATTTGGTAACCCGTGGTAACACATTTATTGTAAACATTTGTGGCTAAATCTTGACAAGCTGCTGTCTGTAATCTATGGAGTTATCCAGATTTTGATAGCAGTTCACTTTCTTGAGTGTTTTGAACTAAAGTAAAGAAAGTTTAGCACAAGAGAAAAAAAATTAAAAAAATATGAATAAATAAAAAAAATAAATAAATAAATGAAATACTTTGAATTTTGAATGATTGCTATATTTATCTCTTTACAAATTGTACTAGTTATCATAAGTAAAGTTTAAGAGACAAAGTGGTTCAGAAAGGATGTGTGGCCAGTGGGTGGATATGCCTTTCTGCACTCTGGTTGTACTCTGCCAGGGGATCAGGAAAGAGATAGTAGGAATGAGGGTGTTGGAATAGCATTGGACAAAAAGGCTACAGTGGCATGGAAAGATGCAGGGGAGATGTGGGATGCAGTTAACTCTAGAATAATATCAGCAAGATTGAATTGGGTAAACACAGGAAAGAAAAAGAGAAGTTGGTCTAGAAGGGCATCAGGCACTTATGTATCAGTAGTGTGTGCTTACGAACCCACAGGTAAGGCAACTCCAAGCATTAAGCTCAAGTTTAATGATGATTTGCAAGATATAATAGATAAAATTCCACAATATAATATCCTTGTTTTGTTAGGTTATTTCAATGCTAGGGTGAGTGTGTTGGACACAGAGAATGATCTATGGCAAGGTGTTTTATGGAAGCATGGCTTGAGTGAGCTTAACTTTGTAGGCTTGGAGTTTTGAAATTCTGTGCTTTAAATCAGTTCTCAATCATGAACACCTGGTTCCAAAATAAGGAAATCTATCAACGGACTTGGACACACCCAGCAACAAAGAAATGTCACATAATAGACTTTGTCATGATGAGGGCTGAACAAAGAATTGTTTGCAGAGATGTGTAGGTGATGAGGGGAGCAAACTGCTGGACTGACCATAAGCCTGTAAGAGCTAAGCTAAGGGTTACTTTTCTTCGTTCTGCCAAAAGAAAAGAGATTTCTTTGCCTTTTGCCATCCATAAACTGAAATTCCTGCCAAGAGGAATGAATACTGTGAAGTATTGGAGCAGCATTTGCTGGCTATACTTCTTAGAGCTGAAGATTCCACTGGGTGCAACTGGGATGCTCTGAAGTCTTGTATTGTGTCAGCTGCAGAGGAAGTAGTTGGTAGAGGGAAGAGGAAGTAACCAGACTGTTTGAGGATAGTGAGGAGTTGTTGTTACCTCTGATCAAAGCCAAGGATGATGCCCACCTGAGGATTGTATAGTGCAATACTTCAGCCAACCGGAAGGAGTTTACGAGACATCAGAGAAAGGTGAAGGTTGCAGTGGACAATGCTAAGGAAGAATGGATAGTAGCACAAGGTTAAAGAGTATCAAGAAGTTGTAGCTAGCTCATACTGGAAGAAGACCAACTAAACCCACTACTGTCATGAAAGAAAATAAAAGTTTGACTCAGGGTCTTGAGGACGTAAAAGCCAGAAGGCATCAGCATTTTGTAAAGATACTTAACATACCCTGTGCATTCAAGGATGAAGTAATTGACATTCTGCCACTACCCCCACCACACTTGGATTTGGATATGCCACCCACTGAAGAGGAAATGATGCAGGCTCTAACCAAACTGAAGATGAGAAAGGCAGGAGAAAAGTCTGGTGTTCTTCCTGAGTTAATCCTCCATGGTGGTGTAGATCTGTGGGATTGAATGCCGGAGATGATGCAGAAGGTGTGGGAAGAAGGTAAAGTGGTGAGAAACTGTCAGGATGCAGTGATTGTTCCAATTCTAAAGAAAGGTGACCTGAAGCAGTATAACAATTGCATGGAATAAGTTTGTTGGCTGTGGTAGGGAAGGTACTAGGCAGAATCGTACAGGGAGGATTGCAAGTGATCACTGAAAACATTCTGCCTGAGTCTCAGAATAGATTCAGGAAAGGACATGGTTTTGCAGACATGATTTTTGTTGCTAGGCAGCTTGTGGAGAAGAGCGAGAGAACATGGCGAGTCGTTGAATGTGTGTTTGTAGAATTGAGGAAGGCTTATGATTCAGTGCCCAGGCAAGCCCTATGGAAGGTCCTAGAGAGGTATGGTATGTCAGCAAAGATGTTGAATGTTGTGAAGTCTTTCCACATTGTGAGGTTGCATACAGAGGTTAAAGTGGGTTCAACTGTAATTGATAGATTTGAGATCTGGAATGGCTTGTGGCAGGGATATACCCTGGCACCCACATTATTTAATATCTACTTTAGTTCTATGGTGGCTAATTGGGGCAATAGGAATAGTGGTGCAGGAGTGAGAGTGTTATACAAGTATGTTAGGAAGTTGGTTGGGGACCGCACAGCTAAGTCTAGATTCAGTGAGATGAGAGTAACTGAGTCCCAATTTGCTGATTATGCGCCATTGTATGCAACCTCTCAGGAGAGTTTTGAGTCAGTGGCAGCAGAGTTTGTGAAAGTGGCAAATGAATGGGGACTGATTGTGAGTACTGAGAAGACAAAAGGGATGATTGCTGGTGAGGGATTGGATGAGGGTGATGTCAGACCAGTGCAGGTGGAGGGTGGCTCTGTGGATGTAGTCCAAGACTTCACATACTTGGGTGCTAACATCTCAAGAGATGGGGAGATCACTAGTGAGGTGACTGGAAGAATTGCTACAGCAGCTAGAGCATTTGAATGTTTGAGGGTGCCAGTATTTAAGAACAAAAACCTTTCATTGGCCACAAATAGAGCAGTATATAGGGTAGCTGTTCTAGCTGTATTAATGTATGGAGCTGAAACTTGGACAATGAAGGCTGTGCATACAAGACGTTTGAATTCTTTTCATAGCTGTTGTATTCGGATTATTCTGGGTTTAACGAGGTACAAACAGTGGAATGAAAGGTTAACATCTCAAAGGCTATCACATAAGTTTGGCATGCAGCACTAAATCTCTGATATCAATCTGGAGCAGCTCTTATGATGGCTTGGTCATGTGGGTCGAATGGATGAAGAAAGGTTTCCATACAGATTGTTGTTTGGGGAGCTTAACATGAAGAGACCATGACATGGGACGAAGAAGAAGTGGAGGGATGTTTTAAAGTGGATTTGCAGGCAATTGGAGTGTATGATAGATGGTATGAGTTGTGCTAGGACAAGAAGGGGTGGTTTCATCTGTATTTCGATAGTGTAGTGAAGATTTCAAAATCCAGGTGATGGAACACCTGCTCAGCTAACAAGCAATCTGAATTAAGAACACTAAGTTGTGCCTGTGGAAGAAAATTTTGAAGACAAGGAAATCTGATCAGACACAAACATTTCTGTGTGATGCAGTCATAAGCGAAGTTTATTGCAATTGGTCCAGGATTCATCGAGGATATTGCCATCATGGTATTTCATACCATGGGCAGCTTGAAAGTTCAATGTTCAAGGTGTGTGTGTTTGTGTGTATGTGTGTGTATGTGTATGCACGTGCATATGTATAGATTTACAATTTTTTGGTATTTATATTTGAAAATAATACACCTTTTCTTTTAACCACAGGGTTTCTGTACCAAAGAGTAAAAAAATTTATTAAAAATCTGTTCTTAAATTAAACATATTGATGTATGCTCCCCTCCCCCCTCTCCCACGCCATTCCAAGTTTTTCTTAACCTGTGTGTTACAAGTACAAATAAGTTTAATTGGAAATCCACTTGGCTTATTTTTAGAATGTAAAAACTACTAATAAGAGTTTTAATTAATCAGGTCTCAAAATGTTTTTCATTTGTTGATAGTGACTACCCTGATTGCTTTCCCACCATGTACTAATGAATAGGGGCAGATCAGATAGTCCAGGTGCTGACTAGGTCAGATAAAGTGCAGACACATCAAATATCCACAGTTGTGACTAAGTGAATACCAAATTGTTATGATAAGATCTTAACTTTATTATGTTAAGATTCCAAGGGAGCAAAAGTGCAGCTGACTAAAGTTTATCAATGAACAGTAAAAAGAAGATTATCACTTCATACCTTCACATTCAGCTGTGTTGACTTGTAGAATAGTACAACGGTAGTGTTACTTGTTCAGTACGTCAAAAGCTCAACATTGACATGATAAAAACGTATGTAGCTATAGATATAGAGGAAAGGGTGTTGTGTGTGGTTTGTGCCTGTGTATGCATGTGCCTCCCCCCATCGACATTTTTCCTCCTTATTTCTCTTCTGTCCTGCTAGTTTTCTTTCTTCTTTTCTTATCCCCCCCCCCCCTTTTCTCTTAGAGTTATAATTGAACAGCTATTTTTACATTTTTTAAATTCTTTTCTTCCAAACTATTTCCAGAAAGTGGCACCCCTGGTAGCTCTGATTAATTAAGTGGGAAATCCTGGGTTAGAATCCAAGTCTGGGCTTTTTTGGCTTCCCACAATCATTTCTTCTTTCACACCCCACTCTCTTTTTCCTTCCTTCTTTTCTTCTCCCCTCCCCTGCCCCTATGTTTCCCTTCCATATTTTTCCTTGCCCACTCCCTTATCTGAGCCCTTGGGTATGCAACTTTTCTCCCCTTTGGTAATATAACTGTTGGCACTCGAAAAAGCTGAACAAAGCCACATTTTTACTTCATTCATGATTGCACTGTTTATTCTTCAATTAGTCAAGAGTGTAACATTGCCTGTATAAAAACTTATGATTCAGAGAGGGGCCATAGAGGGAGTGTTGTTAAAGATAGATGTGTTCTATCTCAATTAAAGAAGAGAGAGATGCATGAGAGGATCTTAAGGTACACTATAAATAACACACACAGAGAGAGAGAGAGAGAGAGAGAGAGAGAGAGAGAGAGAGAGAGAGAGAGTGAGAGACATCTATAAAGCCTTTTTTTTTTACAGGCTTAGCTAAATATCTGAGGCATGTTCATTGATTTGATATAAAATACGCTGAAGAAAATGTATACACAGCTTTATGCTACTCATGTGGATGTCAACTAAACTTATTATTTTGTAGGATATTTCTTATGCCATTTAAAACCAGACTAATTTCAATACAACTTCAATGGCCTGATAAAAGTCTTCTGAAATAAATAAATATATTCGTGTTTGTGTGACTTCACATGAACTCATTCCAACCAAAGAGGCAGGCTTCAGCAGATGCCACAGAAGCACAGTATATATGGGTAACTATTTAACACTTCAAAGTGTAAGATCAAACAAGTTTGTCAATGAAGCTCTGCACACACATATTTGGCATGAGATGATTAGAGATAAAATGTAGATGATTGTCTACCTGGATGACACATCCTATAAACACAGCTGGATTTTTGTGTTCTGATTTACTTAAATCATTCATTTTTTATTTTTATTCATTCATTTCTTCCTACCTTCTTTTTTAAAAAGCTATTATCAACATTTTTTTTTTTTATATAAAATACGACCAACTAGATTTAAATTTAGAATGAGACTTCAAAGTAACTGGGTGAGATTACTAATCACATGTGTGTGTAACAATGGGTGTGGTTTGGTCATTGCCACACCCTTAGACATCATTATGCCTGCCAAAACTCATTTCTAGACTTATAAGGACAAAATTGGTGGAGTCACCGAGTGTGCATTACTAACCACATGTGGGTGTAGCAATGTGTGTGGTTTAGTATTAACCACACCCACAGGAATTTGTTTTTGTTGCCAAAAGCTAATTACAGGGCAAACCAGGCCAAAATTTGAGTGGTTTCTATTATATTTCATGTTGACATTTACTGGGCAACGCCGGGTATATGCCGCTAGTGCTCTATAATTGTCTATAATTTTTAGTCATTTCTAATGATTTATAGAATTGTCACACAGGATCATGGCAACCCCAAAACAGTTAATAAGATCTTACATAACTGTTGGCAACAAGTATTCTGTACAGAACTGTACAGAACTATTCATTGATTATATTATTATGTGTGTAGCCACAAATATATCTATTTACCCTTTACCTCTGTATGTGGAAGGTCTTGTTCAGATCATATTGATAATAAGTAACTCTCACCCATGCTTCAGCTGAATATTCAGAAAGCATTGGAATAGAGTCCTCTTGATGTCTCTCTCCATAAAATGCTAATTTTTTGGCCTCGTCTTTTGAATAGTCAGCTAAAGCAAACAGGAAGGGGGCAGAATTCAAGTTAGGAAATGGAAGCAAAGAGGATAAATATATATAACAAGGTTAACCAAGAGAATTCAGATACTAGATATTGAAAAAAATATACACCCAATAATCAGATAACATATACTTAAAATTAATGCATGCAAGAGTTTCATCCATTGCAAAAGCTATAGCTAAAAACTTACAGTGCCTACTAAACGTTCTATTTTCAAAGGAACCCCCCATCATTCCATTGCCAAGGAATGTTTCTGGAATTTCTGAGGGGACTTGCGCATCAGTAAAACCATTAGGCATAACACCTACCTGGATAAACCCTGCCAAAAAGGAATCTTCCCGTTAAAACAGGGTGGAGTATCCCTTAAAAATATATCTCTTAAAATGACACCAAATCACTACTTTATTCAGCCGGCAGAGTGCTGGTGATACAACAAATTCAGCACGGTGTAGTCTTAATGGCTAGCTTTCTTGCGCATGCGTGATGCGGGCCACCCACCATTTCTCTGTGTGGGCCGAAATTAATTATTCCCGGATCCTATTAATACAGGGGTCTGAGAAAAATTAATTTAGGCGGGTGGAGAGATAAGTCCCCCAGCCAGAAAAAAGAAGTGATGAATTGATCTTTTTTAATTTTTTTTTTTTTTTTTATGATACACCTGTGTTGGTCTGTCTCTGTGAAATTTTCCTTGATGACTACACTGATTGTCAGCTCCACACCCTGGCTCAGTGATAGTGTCATTCTGACCACCAGGATGTAGAGACACTGCTCTCAAGTATACTTGTAACCTCCCTACTACTATATCCTAAGGCTACCCACCTGCTCCTCTATTGAGCAGTGGATCCCAACCCAAAGTTCAGTTAGTCAAAGTATCATCCAAATCTGACCCAGTAGGCTGCTGGTATCACTTAACAACAATATCTGCACACAATAGCAATATAATAGTGATATAGTACAATGCAGAACTGAACTGAACTAATTAATGTCAGTTAGCATGTCCTTTTATACTCAGTTGCTTGTCAGGTGATTCTTAAAATAACTATTTCCATATAAGTACTTATCCTTAAAGTATCTATTTCCTTGTTAGTCCATAATTGCTTTTGACTGTAACCATTTAATGATAACCTACAAGCCTCATTTTCGAGATTAACTTCTGTATAAGCCACATTCTCACTATCTGTTTCCATAGCTGTTGCAGCCATCACTGGTGTTGGAAGATGGTCTCCCACACCTTCCTCCTCAGTAGTAGTCAGAGAGTAGGTGTCTGACATCCCTCCCCCCCTTAAAAAGAGACTCCTGGTCTCGGGAAAGTCCATCAGCATTTGCATTAGCGTGTCCACTTCGGTGGACCACCGAGAAATTTAAAGGCTGTAGGGCCAAAGCCCAACGAGCCAACTGGCCATGGCTATTCTTTAAAGTTGAAAGGTTGGTGAAAGGGTTATGGTCCGTTTGCACAATGAACTGAGTGCCCTCCAAATATGTTCGGAAGTGTTTGATCCCTATCACAATTGCCAGAGCCTCACACTTGATGACAGAATCATCATTCTCTTGGCAGTAGCTTCTTTGAACCGAAAGCTAAGGGGTGTTCATTTCCCTTTTCATCAATTTGTTTTAACACAAAACCTAACCCAGTGCTAGATGCGTCAGTCTGTAGTACAAAAGGCCTTGACCAGTCAGGGGTCATTAATACAGGTGTCTTAAGCAGAGCTTCTTTCAGCTGGTGGAAAGCTGTCTCACACTTGGGTGTCCATCTGACGGTCTTTAGGATATCCTTCTTGGTTAAGTCTGACAAGGGACTGGCTATAGTTGAGAAGTTGGGTATGAACTTCTGATAGTACCCGCAGAATCCCAGAAATGATCTAATTTGTTTCTTAGTTTGGGGTTGGGAGAAATTCTTCACTGCCATCACCTTGCACTGCATTGGTTTTACTGCACCACCTCCAACTACATGGCCTAAGTAGATACACTGGTTCTAAGAAAAATGACATTTCATTTTTCTTGACATGCAGTCCCACCGACCGTACTTTCTCAAGTATTTGGTTGAGGTGACACTAATTCTCCTCCTAGGTAGCACTGTGCACCAAGATGTCATCAAAGTAGGCTACCATAAACTGGTGTAACCCATGCAACACTTCATCCATCAATCTCTGAAAAGTTGATGGGGCGGAAACCAACCCAAACAGCATGGTCAAGAACTGGTAGTTCCTGTAGGGGACAATGAATGCATTCTTTTCTTAATCTTTAGGGGCTACTGGTACCTGTTAGTACCCCTTGGTTAAATCTAGGGTTGTTATGAACTGAGCTGCTCCGATGCCATCTATTAGTTCATCAATGCGTGGTAGTGGGTATGGGTCACCAATAGTAATTGCATTTAACTTCCAGTAATCAAGCAAATGTGCTGAGGACTATCTTTTTTGGCCACTAAAACAACAGGGGCTGCCTATGGGCTTTTTGAGGGTTCGATAATCTGTTGGTCCAATAGTGTACTAATTTCCTCCCTGAAAAATTCTTTACTGTGGTGGGCTGGTTTGCATGGGGATAGTCTGATTGGGGGTGCATCTTTCATAGGGATGGCATGCACCTCTATGGACATCCTGCCCAGCACATCCTCTATTACATCCTTAAATTTTTCTTTTAATTTATTTAACTCTGTGGTCTGAATTTCTATCAGATTGCTTATTTCTTCAGTTTGTTCATTTATTCTTTCCTTGTCCAGGGTGATGAATGCTGCAGGGACAGGGGATGTCCACTTCGTCATGCAGTTTACATGGAATGTACGGAATCTCTTCCCCATATTACCTTGAAAAATTTGGAACGTTACCTCCGACACTCTTTTAGAAATGGGGTAGGGTCCTTGCCATAGGTTCTCAAGTTTTGATCTCTTTATGGGCCTGAATACCAATACAAAGTCTCCCACTTCAAATTCTCTTACTACCGACTTTCTGTCATGTAATATTTTTGGCTCTCCTTCTGATTTGTTTCAATTGTATAGGCCATCTATCTAACCATTTTGATATTGGCTTTGAGAGTTTCAACAAATTCAGTTGAGGTGTTCTGACCTGTATCCTCTTTTCCCTTCCAGAATCTCACTATTTGGTCTAAGGGTATTCGCATTGTCCTACCAAACAACATCTGATATGAGGAGAACCCGGTGGTCTTGTGGACTGTGCCTCGGTATGCCCACAGCATGTACGGGAGGCATTCATCCCATTTGGTCTTTTTATTCAGGGTGAGATTTCTCAAAAGGTTTTTCAGAGTGGACTTGAAACGCTCAACCATCCCATCTGTTTGTGGATGGTAAGGGGAAGTCTTTATCTGTTTGATTCTCATGGTCTGACAATAAGATTTTATTGTCTTTGAAATGAAATTGGAACCATTATCTGTAAGTACTTCCTCTGGGATTCCCACTCGGGATGTCATATCTACTAGGCATCTTACTACGGTCTTGGATGTAGTATTTTTGAGGGCATAAAGCTCGGGCCACTTGCTTGTATAATCCATTATCACCAATACATATTTGTTCCCCGCCTTAGTTCATACAAGGGCACTGACTACATCCATAGCTATTTGCTTGAAGGGTTCAGTAATGATAGGTAATGGGTGTAGAGGGGCTTTGGATAACAGGGCTGATCCACTCTTTTGGCAAACTTGACAGGATGCACACATAAGAATCACGTCTTTGGCTATCCCTGGCCAATCCATTCACACTCTCAAGGCTTTTCAACGTTCTCTCTCTGCCAAAATGACCGGCAATTGGTAAGTTATGGGCTATTCGTAGGGCCTTTATACGCATAACTTGTGGGAGTACAATTAGGGTTTTTCCCATTGTTGAGTAAGGCTGTCTCCGTAAAATACCCTTCTCCCAAAAGTAGGGGCTCCCTTCCCTCCCCACTTTTTCTCTTACGATCTAAGTGTGGTATCAGATCTCAGGGCAATGCCCAGCTCTTGTGGGTTGAGCACTCCCATCGGGTCCTCCGAAGCTCCAGCCCCCTCAGTCTCACGTTCCCCCATTTGGCTCTCTCCAGGCACCTCAGCAGAGAACTCCTTGGCAATGAATTCCATCCCCTCCGCCTTAGTTCCACTGTCGACTAGGTATGGATCAGACACAATGGCCAGTTCTTGCTCCTGCTGTAGGCGTTCCTCCTCCTTGAGGGCGGTCCATTTTAGCAGCTGGGCATGGGTCACTACCATGCCCGACTCGTTCGCAAAGGAATCAGGTGGGGTTGGTTCTTGATTCTTTAGCTCTTTCTTGAGCTTCTTCATGACAAAATTTCAAAAATGGGTGATATCCCTACCCATGAGCATATCTTGCCCAATACATTCGGATACTCCTACCGGAATCTTTGTAGTTCTTTCCTCGACCTCCAGTTGCACACTTGCAGCTGGGAAGTTAGTTTTTTGGTCAGATACAGTATGACAGGGTATATTACATCCTAGATAGTCATCTTCTCACATGCACCTCGGATGTACTAGAGTCTTGGTACACCCAGTATTTAGAAGAGTTTCCATCTCCTTCCCATTAATCCAGACTGTCTTGGTCCATTCAGGTGGTGCTGTGGTAGTGACCATACTACATTTAGCTTCTTCCAGCTTTACATGGCAGTTTATTTTGACATGACCCTTTTTTCCACTGCGGAAAGTCTCGATCATTGCCTGTGTAGTGTATCTTGGAGGCCCGTCACTCCTCCATGGTAGTGGTGGTTGTTCCGTTTTCCACCTTGGTTCCTCCTTTCAGAACTCCCTTCTGTTTTCCTTTCTGGGGGTGTCTTTCTGGTACTGTTCTTTCTCCTTTTGTACTCAAGAATTTCCAACATGTCTCACAATAGCTTCTGTGAGATCTCCAAATGACTGACATTTCAAGTTTCGAATCTGTAATTCCAGCCAGTTGGATAGCTTTGCGGTTGCCAGTTCTATCAGCATGATTTCTCAGTCTGATATTCTGTTGGTATCTAACCAATGGTAGAAATTCAAGTGAAAATCTCTTAACCACAGGTCAGGACTAGAAAGATTGAAGTGGTCTTCAAACACACTTTGTCTTCATGATTCGGCAGAGACCTCATATGTGGCTAGGAGAGTTGCTTTCACTGCCAGGTAGTCATCCTGTTGGTGTGCGGGAAGAGAAGAAATGTCCAGCAACCCAGCTCCGGATAATGAATCTCGTAGATAGAGAGTCCATTAAGCTGGGAGACATGCACTGGCAGCGGCTATAGCCTCAAATGTGTCAAGGTACGCCACTATGTCATCAGAGTTCTCATTGAATTCTTGCACAGTCAACCGGAGGGCTGCTGCTGCTGGAGGTGGGGCCATTCTGGCTGGTATGAGTCCTTGGATGGTCTCCATCCATAGTTGTTGTTCCTGGTTGGCCCTTCACTCCATGGCTTGTTGCTCCATATCTTCCTGCCTTTGTGCGGCCTCCTCTTCTGCTCTTCTGTCTTCTCGTTCAGCCCTTCATTCTTCTGCTTCCATGAAGGTCCTCAATCCTAGACTCGGAGTACTGAAGCCAGGATTGGTGGGGGTGGAGAAGATCAGGGATCAGACATCCCTCCTGGGGTTGCGAAGATTGAGGCTGCGGAGGTCTGACTTATAGTGTATCAGTCTTCTCCTGGTTGCGTCATGGTTCTTTCTTAATTTAATCAAATAGATAGCCATAATTCTACAATAATTATTCTATCTATCCCACCAGCTGCCACCAATGTGAGCTCTACACCCTGGTTCAGTGACAGTGATATTCTGACCACCAGGATGTGGAGACACTGCTCCCTAGTATACTTGTAATCTCCCTATTACTATATCCTAATGCTACCCACCTGCTCCTCTATTGAGCAGTGGATCCCAACCCTGAGTTCGGTTAGTCAAAGTATCATCCAAATCTGACCCAGTAGACTGCTGGTATCACTTAACAACAGTATTTGCACACAATAGCAGTATGATAGTGATACAGTATAACTCAGAACTGAACTGAACTAGTTAATGTCAGTTAGCATGTCCTTCTATACTTTGTTGCTTGTTAGGTGATGCTCAAAATAACTATTTCCATATAAGTACTTATTCTTAAAATAATTTCCTTGTTAGTCCATAATTGCTTCTTGACTGTAACCATTTAGTGGTAACCCACAAGCTTCATTCTCAAGATTAACTTCTTTATAAGACACATTCTCACTATCTGTTTCCATATCTGTTGCAGCCATCACTAGTGTTGGAAGATGGTCTCCCACACCTTCTTCCTCAGTAGTAGTCAGAGTGTAGGTTTCTGACAGTGATTTTGAAAATTCTTTGTATGAATGTTCCCAGATTCTGGTAAAAGATCATTTGCAGAACACACCCACAATCTCCCCCAGAATGGAATCCAACAAGCCTCATGGTATTTGGTATTTTAGAATGACCTGGTGTTTTATATAGCATGGTTTGTAGGGTAAGTGTACTTCTCAAACAATTATTCTTTAATAATCATCCTATTATATATACTTTTTTTGGCTCATCAAAAAATGTAAGCTTTATAGTGCTTACAACCTGATGGCAGGCAAATGAGTGAGATGCACCACAGAGATGAGCGAGATTGCAATCTTCATGAGTAAGATATGCTGATTCACCACGGTTATGAGGATATTGATAATTACACTCCCAAATCCATTATTTTCCACTTTCAGTGATCATAATTTTTTTTTTTTTTTCTTTTTTTTTGTTTTTGTATGTAATGCATTTATCAGCTTCTATCATTTTTGATAGGAGTAGATATCAGGATGTCAAATATCATCACCTGGGTAACATTTTGGCAACTTAATCCACCATCTAAACATAGTTTGACATTGAAGTGGTTTTTACTCACATACACATCTGAAAATTACTGGACTTCTTAGCATCAAGCTTGAGACTTCTGGCTTCAAAATAATTTATCTTAGTATCACACAAAACTCTTTCTTCTGCATCTTCAATGTGTGGCAAGGTTAATACTTGAAACTCAGTTAGCCATCAGATCAGATTCACCTACACCATATCTATATTATGAACCCATAGCTAAGGCAAGAGTTCTTCATTTGTTGCTATTTTGTAAATGTCAGTAAAAGTACAGAGGAGCTTTATCCTTAAGAACCCCTTTGAAACCTAGAATACATTGATAGTCCTGCAGATATGTGCCAAAAATTTAAGGAATTGTGCTTTTGATGATACAAGCATGTAGACCTCCTATGTGGCTAGGAGAGTCGCTTTCACTGCCAGGTAGTCATCCTGTTGGTCTGCCGGAAGAGAAGAAATGGCCAACAATGGGCATGGTTTGACGAAGATTTTTGGATATAGGTGCATTTCTGAATTGACCTTCAGTGACCTCTTGTTACTAATAGGCATTAAAATGTATTAGATTTTTCATTGTATAATACGATATTAACCAAATTTTATCAAGTTGTGTATATTGTCAAATGAAAGCCTTCATACAAAGGAGCAAATGAAACTACAATTACATTAATATCTTTATCCATTACATCTTTATCCATTCCAAAGTCAAAGCACTTTTTGTAGTTATTCATTATATGTGGGAACAATGTTAATTCTTTGGTTAGTGTAAATTACTTAAGATTTTTGCTGCTCATAGACTTGTCACTGCACTTAGCCCCGATTGGTCTGTTGCACTACCAATGTTCCATGCCTTCACTGAGTTCAATACTGTTATCTTTTTTTCTATATTTAGGTAGAGGCAAGAGAACAGCATGAGATACATAGAAGGCACACAAAGATATCATCCCAGACTTCTGTGCCTTAACATCTACTTCAACTCTTCAAACTTTGAAGCATGTTTGGGAATGATTGAAAGGCTTGACAGCTTTGTAATAAAGCAAGAAAGAACCTATTCACTTAGAAAGACAGAGCAATTGGTGGACTTCCACCTACATAGAGTCCACACTTATCCAACACATGAACAGATCTGCATACCAAGCTGGCCATTGCTGGGACTAGATGATGACTGCAGCTCCAGAGCTTCCATCACCAAATGAATGGGGTTGGAAAAAGAGGACTGAAGAAAGTTGGAAAGTGTGAGTGTGCTGGACAACACCTCCTGAGACCACACAAGCCTGTAGGAAATTGATACATGCAATTGCAACAAGAGCTGCAAATAACATTGCAACTGCCAAAAAGTTGCTCTGCAGCAATACTGCTCTTTGTATGTGATTTGAATTTCCTTCACAAGAAATGGATCAAAATTTTGCTCTTGACATATGCTAAAGTGAGACAGTAAAAGTGTGCATAATAGTGCAATGTGTACTGAAAGTCCAATCAGTTTTCACTCTTCAAGCTTAGATGGTCTAGAGTAAACCTTGATCCCTTAAGTCTGCAACTGTAGATATAGTGTACTACTTTTAAATTTTAGCTATAAAAAAAGTAAGAACTATAAACATTGCTCAAATTGGGAATAAAATATTAGTTCCTGCAAATATCTAGTGCCTGTAAAAAGAATTGTAACGTTGAACAGATGTAGATGTAACTGCAATTTAATTTCATCTTGCACCTTACAATGTAAACTGAACTTGTAGACATTTAGTAAATATTATATTTACAATGGAAAATTAGGTCTATTTCCCACTTCCTACATAAATTAGCACCTATGGATTACTAAACATCAAATTGAAAATGCCCCTATATATATAAAAAAATAAATAAATAAAAAAATTTTTTTTTTAAATCTTTCTGAGAGTATTTTCACCTCCATGCAAGATTTCATGCTTGGTTAATAATGTTTATCAGGTCACTTGTAAACCACACACAAAAATTCAACTTGGTTGGTCCATTTATTAGCTTTTGGCAGCCAAAACTACAACTATTAACATGCCCACCACAACATCAGCAAACTATTACAACTTTATGCCCATGTAACTAAAATTTTGCTGATTTTGAATCGCTTGACAAAAAGTAAATTCACCAAAGGATGGAATCCCACAAGTGGAGCCATATAGTCCAACATTGCTGTTGTACAGGGTTCTTATGTTTCAGAATTTTGTTGACCTCATTTACATTATTCTAGAGTGACGGAGTGTTTTACATAGTACTAACAGGTGCTGCTTAAAGTTGCATGCATTTGGTAATGTTGAATCCTTGCTTGTAACATTTTAACATCAATATAAACACAAGGTGTGTGGTGAATTTATCTTGATCCAAGAGTAGATCAAAATCACACTAAATACTAATTAGCTTTATTGAAATAAAATTCAGCAGAAAAAGATAATGGGAAATAACTTTACCATTGCACATAATAAACCAATTGTTACAATCATTTATAAGACATCATTGTACACAATGTTTTCAGTTTCATTTTCTGGTCAATAAATTTGAAATTGTGTTCATTTGACACTGGGAGATGGCAACTTAGAGCATCCCACATGCAAAGACTCCCGGGTTTAGAATCACTTTTCCATTACTGAAGGGCCGTGTGTCATAGTGATCCCAGACACAACGGAAATTATGCATGTCAGAATCTTACAGATCATTGGAGCTGGTTGGGTAGAGTACAATTCGGGAGGTGAACCACCTCACTTCAGTGTCAGTCCCTCAGACAACCTCCATCTTGACCTGGTTGCAACCCACCGCCATGATACAGTGTGTTCCGCTGCCCAGGATAAAGGGGGGGGGGGGGGCTCCAGGTTTCTTTTTATGGACACCAAACAGCCCAACTTGGAAGTTCAGTGAATGAGGAGGGATCCCTGGGACGTCAATGGTTTGAGAAATTCGGGAGGAAAATTTGTGGTGTCGTCCTCGTTTGGTAGACTTTTGAAACCAATGTATGCTTGAACTTGCCAGGCCATTGATTGAGAAGATGTTCGTTTATCCTGTCCACAGTCTTAATGTGACTATTTTTTTTCATTTAGTGGTATGGGACCCTCCAATTCTTTTGCCAACTTAGTGGAAAAGCTCTGATGGTCTTCTGTATGCTGATGAGGCTGTTGTGGGATGGGAGTCTCATCTCTATAATGGAAAGAAGGAACTCAGAGAATGCCTCATTTTTTTTCTTTTTTGGCAATCACATGTTCTCTCGAATGTTCTGTGATTTTCATTTGGGCAAAGAACTGATTACATTAGACATGCCGCAGTGATACCAGCAGGCATTCCATGGCAAATGAGAGGAAGGATTTGCCGGAACTAGCTCCCAAAAGAGACTGTGATGCCTCCCATGATGCTGTCGTTTAATCAAATATGAATAATGAGAATTTTTTTTCTTCACATTTTAAAAGTTTGCATATGCACAAATGTGTTATGCTGCATCAGAATGGGCCTGTTGGCATTTTTTCAGTCAGATGTAATGGGATTTTAAACACTGAATGGGCGGTTTGTCCATGTTGTAGGAACATTGCAGCAATCCCAAAGAAAGCCACAGCCATTGAGTCAATGCTGGTGTCCCGAACTAATGCCAGCAGAGTGTTAAAGAGGTAGGTCTTTCAAGTTACCCCTGGGGCATACAGGAAAAAAAAGAAGTTAACCTTGGCTGGAGGTGATTCATTGATTAGAAACCCCTGGGTAGGTGTGCCTTGGCGACGCTGATGCCATGTTGTTTTTTTTGCTGTCAAGCATGTAGTACTCAGGGGCATTGATGTAGCGGATTGTGGTAGTGAATATGTCCTCTGAGCAAAGGCGAAAGAAGTCAAGGAGAGGAGTGTTTGAAGGCACCAGTCATTACTCTTCTCTTGGGTCGAAGGTGACCTGAGTATTTGAAGAAAAAATAATGTGAACAATATTAACTAAAAATATTAAAAGAAAGTAAAAATTAAGCTTACTTGTAGCTGGCTTTTGAGATAGATGATGATTTGAGCAATGGAAAGGTACTGCTAATACTGTGGGAGCTCCATGATTTTACCATGGCCTCCACAGGGCAGATGCTCCAGTGGTTGAGGTAGCACTCAATTTTGTTGTCACAGTCCTCCTTTTACACTTTGAAACACTGTGGATCACCTCCCTTCGTGATGTCCACCACAACGTATCCAATGGCCTTCACGGGTGGTGCAGATTTCGGTGTTGATGTGCCACCGAAAGAGTTGGACCAGCTTGGGGGGGTGGGGGATTAGTGCATGATCCACCTGCTGTCAATCTAGACTGGACTCCCCCCCCCCTGGATATAGAGTGTAGATGTCTGCCTCCCATCCTGAGAGTGGTGTTCATTTCAGAGAATCCAGTCATATTAACCCTCGAATGAAGGCTGAAGGGACATGGGGAACCCCATTGAGCATTGGCTGGTTCCTTCTGTAATCACATTTCCTGTCAAATGCTCTGTAATTTATCATTTAAACAAAGGACTGATGACTGGAAACAAACCGCGATGATACAGGCAAGTGTTCCATGTCAAACGATAAGAACGATTTACCAAAACTAGCTCCCAAAAGAAACTGTGATGCCTCCAATGATGCTGGCGTCATAATTTTTTTATTCTTCATTTTGAAAGGTTGCATATACACAAATGTGTTACACAGCACCAGATAGGACTTGTTGGTATTTCTTCAGTCAGATGGAATGGGATTTTAAAAATTAATGGCCCAAAGGGAGCCACAGTCATTGAATCAATGCTGGTGTTCTGAAGTGAGAATAAATATCTGAAAGTGAAATATTTGTAAAGCATTAAATTGAAAGTGCTACATGATTCATTGACTGTGATATTGGGTACCTGCAAGAGATATCTTTATAGGACCAAGGAGAATGCACCAGGGTAGAGCATCAGAATGATGTGATAAAACTAGAAAGATATGGTGCCTCCCATTCTTCAACACATGTTTCGGTGTCTGTAACTCCATCTTAGTTCATTGATCAAGAATAAATATCTGAAAGTGAAATACTATTTATTAAGCATTAAATTGAAAGTGCTACACTAATTCATTGATTGTAATAGAGGTCACCTGCAAGAAACGTCTTCGTAGGACAAAGGAGAATGCACCAGGATAGAGCATCAGAATGGTGTGATAAAACTAGAAAGATGTGGTGCCTCCCATTCTTCATCTTAAGTTTCGGTATCTGTAACTCTATCTTTGATAATCAATCTTTAAAAATATCTAAAAGTGAAATAATATTTGTAAAGCATTAAATTGAAAGTGCTACACTGATTCATTGATTGTGATAGAGGTCACCTGCAAGAGACGTCTTCATACGACAAAGAAGAATGCACCAGGGCAGAGCATCAGAATGGTGTGATAAAACTAGGAAGATGTGGTGTCTACCATTCTTCATCTTAAGTTTTGGCGTTGGTAACTCCATTTTCGCTGATAGATCAAGAATAAATATGTGAAAGTAAAATATTTATAAAGCATTGAATAGAAAGTGTTACATGATTAATTGATTGGGATAATGGTTACCTGCAAGAGACATCTTTGTAGGACCAAGGAGAATGCACCAGGGTAGAGTGTCAGAATGCACCAGGGTAGAGCGTCAGAATGGACTTCATCATAAGTTCCAGCATCCTTGTGATAAATGAAAAATTATAAAAGGAAAAAAAAAATTGGGTGGGGTGGGGGGGGGGGGGGGAACACACATAGGAAATGAAATATCAATAGCAGAAGCCAATTGTGCATTACATGAATTCGTGGATAAATGATGATGAAGTGTAAGTAGCTAATTACAAGATACATGAATTAGTGATGAATAAATGATGATGATGAGGTGAAAGTGGATGTTACAAGGTAAAAGATAATTAAGTTAAGGTAGGATTGTTTGAGCTAAGGAATGAAGATATTCTAATATGGGGTGGAACAGAGTTCTGCGGTGTTGTAGCTAAATATGAGATACATGAAATAATGGATAAATGTTGATAAGATTGAAAGTTGAAGTTGATAGTTACAAAGGAAAGTTCCAGTGCTGTGGCAGGGAAAATGAAGGATAAATTGCATAGCAGAGGAGCGAGAGAAGGGAATTCTGATGTTGAAGGGATTAGTTTGAAGAGAGGGATAGGAATTAATGCTGGGTGGATGACATCTGGAGGAAATTGAGCACACCTGCTTGAAAGAGTGGTTAATACAAATTCAAGCCTATAATAGAAGATACACCAGTGTCACAGATGTGAGTTGGGATGGGACAATTTGATGAGGGAGAAATAATCAGAAATTGAGTTTTTTTGTCTAGAAGTGAAGATGGCAATGAGAAGTCGACATTCAAATCACATTCGAGAACAAACTCTTGCATGGAAAGGTGAGGGACTGAGGGAAGGATAAAAAGAGTGGCAATAATTGATCTAAATGATTGGGGGAGGAGGGACGGCCTGTAGAATGTATAAAAAAAATAATAGATGGCATTTTAAGCTGCTTGTCATATCATTTGAACAGATGCTGATCCATGTTTTGTGCTTTAGTCTTACTGTCTGTATAAGTGTCCCAATGCTGAAGGAATATTGTTTTCAATATAGCCAGTTTTCTCTTCTTTGAGGTGTACTAATCTATGTATCATAAGGATGTGTCCATATTTTTTTTCTCGGTGTTCAACTCTTCCGAAATTTAAGCAAAATAATTCTAAGATTCTAAGTGTTACCACATTATTTAGTGAGGGGGACAAATCTCTACATTTGAAGGAAGATATTTCATAAAATATGTCCATCTTTACTGTATTGAACAGTTCAATTTTCCCTACATTTGTGAGGCATCATTGGTTAATGGGGAGTGCTGGTCTGGCTATCTGACTTGTAATGAGTACTGCCATAACATGCTGATTCAGAATGGCTACAGATCTGGCAGTTTGAATTGGAAGGGTTGCTAGTCTGGAAGTCTGACTTGGAAGAGAGGAGTGCTTCTGAGACTCAGAATTAGAGTTCATAGTATGGCAGCGTGAAAGAGAAGGAGAGGGATTTGTAAATATAGTTAGTATGTCATCATATATGAACAATAATTTATAGCCCTAACCTCTATCTTTTCCCACTCTTACCCTGGCTCTCTCATTTGTGTACCTCATGAGGATCTGGTAAGTCTGAATGGTGTCTGAATCAATTAAAAAAAATCAATTTAACCTATGAGGTCACTTCTGTGGTTTGCACCCAGCCTTTACATAAACAAAACCTTGGGGGGGGGGGAGGGGTCCAGCTTCAGTCAAAAAAAGACTGCTCTAAGGCTGACCACACTTAATGATTGTTTTCAAAATCAACAGGTAAGGCTGCTTGCAAACAAACTTATTAGCTGATTGCTCTTTTTGCTTCTACATTATCCTTCTCCTCCCCCCACCCACCACTTTCATTTACCCCTAGAAATGTTTTCCTTCAATCCTTTTCAATTCACCCTATTTTTCTTATTTGGTTGCCATTGTAAGTAGTGAAGTTTTACAAGTCTTCATAAGATTTGGATGAACACACTGAGGCCCTGATCAATTCAGGCCAAATTTTATTTTCATATGTCAACTAACTCACATTAAAAAGAAGTACAACTGTTGCACCATTGCACGGCAACTCTATGCCAATGCAACTCTGGATTACAATTATAATAATGGTTCTGTTATCCCAGTTGAAATAATAATATCCATTGCTATTGGTTGTGTTTGTTTACCATAAATTTAAAAGATGAGAATTCCCCCTGACATATGGTAACTATCTTCAGAGGTTGGACAATATGCTTAAAATACATTGTAACATTTTCACAATGCAAGCATATACATAATACTAATATTTATGAATCAAGATAATCTCTATATTTTTTATTATTTTCTCAATATTTTTCTACACTTTGTAATGTAAAAACATCTCTATTATGTTTACAATAATTATTAAAGTTCTCAAGTAAAGTAGCTATGCATATTACATTTTTAACTTCTAAATATATAGAAAAAGTCACAACAGCATTACTTAATCAAAGTAGGGGCATAAATTTTTGAGGAGTTGAGAAATTTCAAATTTAGCATGTCAAATTTCGCCCTTTGATGTAAAGTAGGAAGAAAGAACAGAGGGTGGGGGGTGGGGGGGGGGGGGGAATAAGAAAAAAAGGAGAAACCACCTACAAGATCTGCTGTCCCCAGTGGTCACCCATCCAAGTATTGAGCAGGCCCAATAGTGTTTAACTTCAGTAAATAATTTTAATTGAAATCAATTTGAACAAAAAAGAGAGTTTTGCCCAAAAATTGTCTGCAGATTTGAGCAACTGTAGATTCTAAATGCAATTTGGGTGGGATTTTTTGCAAATCAGTAGTCAAATTGCACACAATTTGAATAATGAATGTATTCCTCCATCTTTGCTAGTTTCTTTCATGAGAAATAGGCAATTCAGACTGTGTTTAATGGGAAGGATCAGAGGAAGGGTTAGATAAAAAAAATTAGCATTTCAGAAGATAATAGTTTAGAAACAATTCTCTAAAACCATGACCTGAAGAACTACCACATAAAATGATGATTATTAATCATTCTAATCCTACATTATAACAGAGCTAGTGTTTCATTATGGTTACAGGAATTGTATGTGAAACTGTATTAACAGTTGTTTCGTAGATATTAAAACATGGAGAGAAAATGACAGCAACATTAGTAGTCAGGAATTAATGTTGAACTCAAGCATGGCTGTAGCTCAGGTGGTTCGGAGGAGATTATATTCTAATCATCAACAGTAATTTAGTCTATTATATAGAGAGAAAAAACTATGATCACAAATCGAACACGAGACTTTCTGCTCAATAAAAAAAAGTATTACCAGTTTTATGACAAAGTAACTTTAAGGCTCCATGAGCATGATTTTTTGCAGGCAAAAAAATGCAAAAATAAAAGATTATCTATATCAGACATTCTATACATTTCTGGATTTTACTCAGAGAAGTTTGAAGTGTGGTTGAGCCACAGAAGATATTTTAGTTTGCTGTTCTATTAACCCTCAAAGAATGTTTTTTTTTTATCTCTAACTCAAGCTAAACCTCCACCTACTATGCCAGTTACTTCACTATTATAATATTAAAATCTAAGTTCAACTACGGATAGATGACAAGGTAGCTTCCAAAGGTATCTTACCGTAGTGAAAATGGTGTAGTTCCATGTAGAAATGTTCAGGTGAATGAGTTTTATACGTGATGATCATGGAAGTACATTAGAAGGTAGAAGGGGGTATGTTTTATGCTTCATTCAAGTGTTAAATATTTCTTAAAATTTTTATATTTCCAATATTTCTCACTATGAGACAATGAGGTTGAATTATGAGGTGATGTAGTTGCATATGTTGAATAATATCTTGGTTGATGTGGATAGTTCTAGTATTGAATCATAACTATGAGTGGGCTTGGAAGTACAGCGGAGTGCCACATTTTAAGGTATTGCCATAACTGAGAGCATGTGGAACATGTGCTGAATGAAATTGGAATTGCAAGACTCCCACAGAATGAATTTGATTAAAGTTGCTTCTGGCTAAATTAAATCAAGATGTATAGTATTATAATTCCTCAATAATATTCATCGGCCCTGACAAAACCACACCCTCCCCATTCCTACCCCTAACTCAGACTACTTTTGTGGGACAAGAAGTTTTGAGGTGTCCATACAGCTCCAATTTCACATCCAGAGGGTTAAAGGTACCTATCTTATAGTCACACAAGTAATGCATAGAATAAGGAAATTGAGGAACCATTTTACCCTGACCCTAGAAAACCTGTCTGGAAGATGGGATGCTAGCAGCAGAACCTCCAGATTTACAGTTGTCACCCTGTTGTCCAACATGTTTGAGGTCCGTCTGAAGTGGAAGGAGAGGAGGTGAATAAATAAAGGTAGATTGTCTTATGAGAGAGACAAAGAAAAAGAGATTTGAGAAAGAAAATGTAATGAAGCAAATATACATTCATCTCCTTTAAAAGAGATGAAAAGGTGTATAGTAGACAACCAACAGAGGGTTTTGGACACGCTTGTGTATATATGATATTAGTATAGCATTTACTAATTATGTGTACATGTGTCTAACATATGTTACAAAATTCCACAAGTGAATGTTAATAATAACTTTTGATCACCTTGGCCAATCTGTACACATGCACATTTATAATATGCAATCTCTTGTAAATAGGTTGTTTTGTTGATTGGACAGGACATAAATATGCATATGTAAAACAGGAAGTTTTTTTAACTGTCATCACAGATTTACCACATTCTAATCACAACCACCATTTATGAAGTAACATCAACAAAAAAGTTATATGTGAACAAGTATAATCCCCTACCTCCATCCACCCTAGCCAAAAACTACCAAAAAATTGTAATTGAGAAACCTAAATATTTCTTCAGATCAACATTTGTGTTTTGTTTATTGTTCTGATCACACGCACAACACACGCACAACACACGCACAGCACACGCACAACACACGCACAACACACACAACACACGTACAACACACACACAACACACGCACAACACATGCAGCACTAACAAATGTATGTAGTAGCACACACTAATGATAGCCACCAGCATACATACCTTACACTATCAATTTAATGATATCCAGGATACGTCACACTACCAACAATAAGAACAAACACTCAACGATAAAATAACTGAGTATACATCAGTCAATTGTACCTTGCGGTGTTATGGAGGCACAGTGGGGAGAAGAGAGGAAGGAATGGGGCAGGAGGAGTGAGTATGGGGAGGGTGGTCTGCAGCATACATGGATGTCAAGGGTAACACCTTGGTATCATCCAGACCATAGTTTCGAATGAAAAGAAGCGTGTCTTCTTGTTCCTCTTCTTCTTCCTCTCTATTCATCCACAGAGGTGCAACCAAGGGAGCTTTATGTGGAGAACAGGGAAAGATGATAGAGCTGAAGGACCAAGGTTCATGCGATAATTAGTCAGTGAGAAGATCTTTTCAACTTAATTGTTTTCACAGTATAATGGACATCAGCTGGGAAATGAGAAAGGGAAGCAGGCGATGTTTCTCGTGTTTCTTGTCAGTGTCCATAACCATGACTACTTTACTCTATTTGTCATTGTCATCATCCTGGTAATCAGATTCAGTCACAGGCTCAGTTTCACTGGTCTTATCAAACCTTCAGTTTTGAATAACATTACATTTGGCTTTATGTTAGTCACTGGCCACAATCTGTATCTCATTAAAAGTCACATCTCTGTGAACAGTTGGGGCTGCACTTGTTACTTCCACTGGCTGGGTCTTCATCACTGCAAGTAATGCTAGGAGATTCTGATCTCTAACTTGTTGGCATGAGAGCATAGGATCTAACTGCCACTGCAGGTGCACTCAATTTAGGATACTCAGAAGAGACGATCATGGTCTTCAACAGAGACTCAAACTTCTGCCACATCAGAGACAGAAATGGCTTCAAAAGGGATACTGGTCACCCATAGGATAATAAGAGGCAATGGAATGGATATAATGTCAAGATGAGGAATGTTTGGAAATATCGTAAAATTGTAAGGACGTTATCGAGAGCTTGCACTCTATATCTTGAGAGGAAGGAAATAAGGAGGAATAGTCACCATCTTGATTCCATATTGTTCTGGAACAGAATATTCTCCAAGGAGCTTCCCCGGACAGAAATAATATACTTAGCATCTATCGTGTTCTTGTGCAATGAATTAATTTCCACGCATCCTTTTAATGATCTGTCTGGACCACTACTGAAAACATCTCCATCTTCACTCATGACAGAAAAAAATGAAATGGTTAGAGGAGACCTTTGAGGGGGTCCATGTAATGGGTGGTCATGGTCAGGCCATCTAGTCTCAGGCTCCAGTTTGTGTGAACCTCTCCTCCTGTTCAACATGACACCTTCTCCATCCAGTCGCCCATCAGCCCACAAGCAACTCGTGTCCCACCTGAAACTACTTATGCCCACTCTGTGGCAAAAATTCAGAATCTCTTTTGAAGATCATGATCGTCATTCTTCAGAATCTCCTACATTAAGTGACCTAAAGCAGTGGTTCGATTGTGTGCTCTAGTGCCAATAAGACGAAGATCAGAATTTCCTGATGTTTCTTGCAGTGATGATGAGCCCACTTGGTGAGAGCAACAAGGAGGTTGTTGAAGCACTATGCCCTTGGACTCTTGCCTTCTCCTGCTCCCACAGATGTTGCTGTCAATTGAAGATGGAATATAGTTGTTATTTAATGAAATACAAGTCACCCCCTCCCAGCCCATGATATCTAGTGTCTATTCAATTTCTGAACAAAGTGCAACACAAATGAAATATACTCTTCAGAGTAAACACATTATATACTGAGAATTATATTATGCCCCAAAAATGCTTGGGCCACATGGCCACTAATTTTCTTGTGAGTGGGTGTATGAGTCCAAAGCCCTGTCCATACTGCACAATAAAACCGGTTTCACCCGTGTCTGGAATGGGTTCCACATGTCCACACTACACCCAGTTTCATCTCATCTGGTTCCACCTGAAACCTTCAGAAGGTAGGTAGGTTTCAAGAGGCTGATTCATTGAACGCTAGCAGCACATACCCGGCATTGCCCAGCCAATTCAACATGAAACATTATAGAAGCTACTCATATTTCAACCTGGATTGTCCTTTTATTAGCTTTTGGGAAACTAAAAACTTCCTGTTGGTGTGGTTACAACCTAACCACACCCATTGACACACCTACATGCAGTTAATACGCACTCTCACAAAATAGCTTTTGGTAGAAAAGAATACTTCCTGTGGGTGTGGCTCTGACATAACCACAACCACATATACTTAATAATGCTCGCCCAGTTCCTTGGAAACTACATGGCAAATTTAAGCCTAGTTGGTCCTTTGATGATCTTTCAATAGCAAAATAATTCCTGTGAGTGTGGCTACAGCCAGACCACACCCAATGTGGTTAATAATGCTTACCCAGGTACTTGGATACCACATGTCAAATTTTGGTCTGATAGATTTCTTAATTAGCTTTTGGCAGCCAAAACAACTTCCTGTGGATGACTACAACTAAACCATGCCCATTACCACCCGCACATTTCATAAATAACGCTCAACTAATTACTTGGAGTCCATATATTAAATTTCAGCATGACGTGTACACAAATTAGTTCTTGGTAGCCAAAATAACTTCGTAAGGGTGTGGCCATGACTAATCCACACCCACACATGCTAAATAACCCTCATCCTGTTCCTTGCAAACTATATGCCAAATTTCTGCATGGTCGGTCCTTTAATTTGCTTTTGATAGCATAGCAACTTCTTGTGGGTGTTGCCATGACAAAACCACACCCACCTATGTTTAATAACGCTCACCCAGTTCCTTGGAAACCACATGCCATATTTCAGCCTGGTTGGTTGCTTAATTAGCTTTTGATAGCAAAACAACTTCCGGTGGATGTGGCTATGGCCAAATAATACCCAATGTGATTAATAATGCTTACCCAGGTACTTGGAGACCACATGTCGAATTTCGGCTTGATTTGTCCTTTAATTGGCTTTTGGTAACCAAAACAACTCCTGATGGGTGTGGTTATGACGAAAACAACCCATCACCACACCCACATGTGGATATTAACGCTCACCCAGTTACTTGGAGATCACATACCAAATTTCGTCCTTTTTGGTCAGAGGATTTGGCCATGATGGCTAGACACACACACGCACACATACTTACGAACCAAAATATATAATAGATACTTCTGGCTTTATTGCTGATGTTCGCTATTAGTGGTTTAGCTACTACCAGCTCTCTCCCCGCTCTCATCTTCCCTTTGTTTGATGATATTGCAGAAAGAAAGAGACAGAACAGCGAGCACACCAGAAAATAAAATATCTCGTTTCTATATGTGGCAGAGGAAAACCAATTAACCTGCCCAGCCAATTAGTTAGCCCACACAAGTGATGCTGAGTGGGTTCAGCCCTATGCTTATGTGGATGAAAGAAAACGTTTGGAACTGGGTGTGCTGGAGAGAATTACAAACCCGTTTATAGTGTGGACAGGGCTTTAAACACACACTTCAAAATTTATGTATCTTTTTATTAATTTTCTTACTTGCAGTATTATGTGAATGCTTACAGAATTTTATAAATATTGTTTGTAACAGATAAAATAGAACAATATATATATATATGTGCAGTTGTATTTATATATGTTAGCAAGCAATAATGGCAATTAGCCATGAATACTTACTATACTCACCTTGGGTAGGCTATGGTTACACTACATGAAAGTAATTTTCATCTAATTGCTTTGTCTGTTTTAGTTTAGAGAGATTGTGTTACAAATGAGCAGATAGATAAGGTACTGTGAGTAATTACTATTCGATCAGGTGAATGGAAAGGCAAAATTTCATGATAAACGAGATTACTAGTGAAAATGCAAGCATTATCTTTGTACTGTGATGCTTTTTGAGCAGATATATCTATTATATATTTTGGTTCGTGTGTGTGTGCATGCGTGCGTGCGTGTGTGTGTGTGTGTGTGTTTGTGCGCGTGTTTGTGTGTGAAAAGTTGACATTTGGCATGTAGTCTCCAAGTAACCGGGTGAGCATTAAAAATATGTGAGTGTGGTAATGGGTGTGGTTTTGACCTAGCCACACCCATAGGAAGTTGTTTTGTCTACTGAAACCCAGTTGAAGGACAAATCAGGCCGAAATTTGACGTGTGATCTCCAAGTACCTGGATAAGCACTATTAATTACATTGGGTGTGGGTTTTTTTCCTGTAGCCACACCCACAAGAAGTTGTTTTGCTATCAAAAGCAAATTAAAGGACTGACCATGCTGAAATTTAACATGTAGTTTGCAAGTAATTGGGTGAGTGCTATAAACAACATTGGATGTGGTTTAGCTATAGCCACACCCACAGAAAGTCATTTTGCTATAAAAAGCTAATCGAAGGACCAGCTAGGCTTAAATTTGGCACGTACTTTCCAAGAAATTAGGTGAGCATTATCTATGTATGGGTGTGGCAATGGGTGTGGTTTGATCACGTCCACACACACACACACACACACAAGAGGTTGTTTGGGCTGCCAAAAGCTGATTTGTGTAAGAATCTGACCGAAATTTGGCATGTGGTCTCCAAGTAACTATATAAGCATTATTGACCACATTGGGTGTGGTTTTTCTATAGCCACACCCACAGAAGGTTGTTGTTTTGTTTGTTTGTTTGTTTTTAAATCAAAGAACCAATTGACTGAAATTTGGCATGTATTTGTCAAAGAACTGAGTGAATGCTACCAAGCATGTGTGTGTGGATTTATCAGAGCCACTCCCACAGGAAAAAAAATTTTGGCTACCAAAAAAAGTTTATAGACCAATCAGGCGGAAATATGGCATGTGGACTACAAGTAACCGGGTGAGTATCACGTGGGAGTGGGTGTGGTTTCAGTGAAGCCACACCCATAAAAATTTTGACAAAAAAGCTAATTGAAGCACCTACAAGGCAACAATTTGGCAGGAGTTCTCCAAGTAATTGGGTGAACATTATTGACCGCATAAGGGTGTGGTTTTATCATAGCCCCACCCATAGCCAATCATTTTGGCTAGAAGTACTAATTTAAGGACCAACCATGCCGAAATTTGACATATGGTCTCCAAGTGACAGAGTGAGCGTATTGACCGCATAAGGTGTGTCAATGGGTGTCGTTAGGTTGCAGACATACCCACAGGAAGTTGTTTTGGCTACCAAAAGCTAATTAAAGGACAAAAGGCTTAAATATGAGTAGTTTCTATAACGTCAAATTTCAGCTGTTTCACTGCAAGGGTTTGGCTGTGATACACACACACCCCCCCCTCCCACATACTTATGAACCAAAATATATAATCTATTATATATTTTGGCTCGTAAGTACGTTTGTATGTATGTATGCATCTAGGCATCACAGTCAAACCCTCGAACCAAAGAGGCCAACATTTGGTGTGTGATCTCCAAGTAACCTGGTGGTGAGCATTAAAAACCACATGTGTGTGTGGAAATGGGTGTCATTTTGACATAGCCGCACCCACAAAAATGGTTTTGGCTACCAAAAGCCAATTACAAAATGAATCTTGCTAAAAATTGATGTATGGTCTCCAAGTACCCGGGCAAGCATTATTAACTACATATAGGTGTTGTTTGTCCAAGCCACACCCACAGGAAGTCTTTTTTTCTATCTAAAGAAAACTAAGACAGACATATGGACTCCAAGTAATTGTTGAGTGTTATTGACCATATCTGTGGTGTCGATGGGTGTGGTTTAGTCACAGTCACGCCCACAAAAAGCTGTTTTGGCTGCCAAAAGCTAATCAAAAACCGATCAACCATTATTTGGTGTGTGGTCTCCAAGTATCCGGGTAAGCACTATTGACTACATTGGTGTGGTTTGATCATAGCCACACCCACAAAAAGTTATTGTACTATGTGAAGCTAATCTAAGGACCAACGAGGCTGAGATTTGGTATGCAGTTTCCAAGGGACCAGGTGAGTGTTATTAAGCATGTGTAGGTGTGGTTTGGATATGCCCACACCCATAGGAAGTTAATTTTACCGCCAAGAACTAATTTATTCACCAATCATACTGAAATTTGACATACGGACTCCACGTATCTGGGTGAATGCTATTAACCACATGTAGGTGTTTCAATGGGTGTGGTTTGGTGATAGCTACACCCACAGGAAGTTGTTTTGGCTGCCAAAAGCTAATAAAAATATCAACTAGGCCAAAATTTGGCATGTGGTTCCCAATTGACCGGGTGATTGCTAATAACCACATGTAGGTGTGGCAATGACTGTAGTTTTGTCATACCACACCTACAGGGACTTACTTTCGCTACCAAAAGCCAATTGAAGGACCAAGCAGGCGGGAAATTGGCATGTGGTCTCCGAGTAGCTGATAAACATTATTAACAATACATGGGTGTATCAATGGGTTTGGTTTGGTAATAACCACACCCACAATAAGTGGATTTAGCTACCAAAAGCTAAATTAAAAGGCCTATCAAGCCGAAATTTGGCATGTGTTGCGCAAGTAACTGGGTGAGTGTTATTAACCACATGTGGGTGTGTCTGTGGATGTAGTTTTATGTAAGCCACACCCACATGAAGTTTTGTGTGTGACAAAAGCTAATTAGAGGACTAATCAGGCAGAAATTTGAGTGGCTTCTATAATCCTTTATGTCATCATTGGCCGAGCAATGCCAGGTACATGCTGTTAGTAGACATATATATTTGTTTGCGTGTGTGTCTAGCCATCATGGCCAAACCCTACGACAAAAAAGAACAAAATTTGGCATGTGGTCTTCAAGTAACAGGGTGAACGTTAATAACTGCATGTAGGTTGGTAATGGGTGTGGTTTTGTCATAACCACACACACACAGGAAGTTGTTTTAGCTACCAAGAGCCAATTAAAGGACAAATCAGACCGAAATTTTACCTGTGGTCTCCAAATACCTGGATAAGCATTATTAACCAAGTTGGGTATGGTTTGGTTGTAGCCACACCCACAGGAAGTTGTTTGCCGTCAAAAACTAATGATAGGATAAACCAGGTTGAAATTTGGCATGTGGTTTCCAAGGAACCGAGTGAGTGTTATTAAGTATATGTAGGTGTGGCAATGGGTGTAGGTTTGGCAATGGGTGTGGTTTTTTCATGACCACACACATAGGTTGTTATTTTGGTTACCAAAAGCTAATTTATATATCAATCAGGCCCAAATTCAACATATGGACTCCAATTAACTGGGTGAGTGTTATAAATGACATTGGGTATGGTTTGACTATAGCCACACCCACAGGAAGTTGTTTTGTTATAAAAAGTTAATCGAAGGACCAACTAGGCTTCAATTTGGCATGTAGTTTCTAAGGAACAGGATGAGCATTGTGAAGTGGGTGTGGCAATGGGTGTGGCTTATAATGACCACATACACACACCAGTAGTTGTTTTGGCTGCCAAAAGCTAATTTATGTACGAATCAGGCCGAAATTGAATGTGGTTCCAAATGACTGAGTAAGAATTACTGACCACATTGGGTGTGGTTTGGTGGTAGCTACGCCTACAGGAAGTTGTATTGCTATCTAAGTTGTATTGCTATCTAAGGCAAATTAAAGGACCAACCATGCTGAAATTTGACATGTAGTTTGCAAGGAACTGGTTGAGCATTATCAAGCGCATGTGGGTGTGGTTTTATCAGAGCCACACCCACAGGAAGTTCTTCTTTTGCTACAAAAAGCTAATTTATGGACCAATTCGGACAAAATTTGGCACATAAACTACAAGTAACCAGCATTAAACATGGGGGTGTGGTTTTTCCATAGCCACATCCTCAAAAAATAAATTGGCTACCAAAAGCAAATTAAAGAAATAACCAGGCAGAAATTTGTCATGTGGTCTCCAAGTGACACGGTGGACATTTTGATCACATGTAGGAGGGTTAGTGGGTGTGGTTTGGTCGTAGCCACACTCATAAGAAGTTATTTTGGCTGCCAAAAGCAAATTTATAGACTAATCAGGTTCAAATTTAGCATATGGACCACAAGTAACTGAATGAGTGTCACTTGGGAGTAGGTAGGTGTGGTTGTATTAAAGCCACACCCACAGCAAGCTATTTTGCCAAACAAAGGATAATGAAAGCACCAACCAGGCAAAATTTTGGCAGGTGTTCTCCAAGTAACCAGGTAGGCAACATATAGGTGTGGTTTCATCATAGCCACATCCAGAGGAAGTCATTTTGATTAGAAATATAATTAAAGGACCAACCATTACAAAATTTGGCATGTGGTCTCCAAGTGACAGAGTGAGTGTATTAACCACATATAGATGTGTCAATGGGTGTGATCAGGTTGTAGCCACTCACACAGGAAGTTTTCTTTTGGCTACCAAAAGCTAAATAAAGGACTTTCTATAGTGTTTTATGTTGACATTAGCCAGGTAACACCAGGTATATGTTGCTAGAAGTTGAGTTCAGAGGTAAAAGACCAATCTGGCCAAAATTCAACATGTGGCCTGCAAATGCCCGAGTAAGCATTATTGACAATATATGGGTGTGGTTTGACCATAGCCACACCTACAAGAAGTTATTTTGATGTCAAATGCTAATTAAAGGGCCAACAAAGCTGAAAATTGGCATGTAGTTTCCAAGGAACTGGTGAGCATTATAAAGCATGAATGGGTGTGGCAATGGGTGAGACTTTTATCAACCACACCCACAGGAAGTTGTTTGGGTTGCCAAAAGCTATTTAAAGGACCAATTAGGCTTAAATTTGGAATGTGATCTCCAAGTGACAGGGTTAGCATTACTAACCACATGCGGGTGTGATTTGGTTATAACCACACCTACAGGAAGTTGTCTTGGCTGCCAAAAGCAAATTTATGGACCAATTCAGCTGAAATTTGGCATATGAACTACAAGTAACTGGGTGAGTGTCACGTGGAGTGGGTGTGGTTTTGTGAAAGCCACACACACAGAAAGTTACTTTGGTTAGCAAAATGGTAATTAAAGCACCAGCCAGGCAATGTGGGTGTGGCAATAAGTGTAGTTTTATCACAGCCACACCCATAGGAAGTCACTTTGGCTAGAAAAAGCTAATTTAAGGACTAACCAGGTAGAAATTTGGCATATGTTCTCCTAGTAACAAAGTGATAATATTAACCAAAAGTAGGTGTACCAATGGGTGTGGATATGTTGTAGCCACACCCATACAAAGTTGCTTTGGCTACCAAAAGCTAATTAAAGGACCAACCAGGCAAAAATTTGGGTAGCTTCTATTCTATTTCATATTATCATTGGTCGAGCAACACCAGGTATATGCTGCTAATAATGAATTAACAATTTTAAAAAGTTGCAGTTACAAGCTCAGCTAAGATATAACTTTACAGCAGGACAACTAAGGAGCAAAGAAAAAGGTGAAGGAAGTAAAGGGTTGGGGGGGGGGGGGGGGGGAGGGGAAATGGAAGAAGAAAGGGGAATAAATTTAGTAAGATTAAAATAATCCCCCCCCCCCCCCCCCCCCCCCCCCCCCCAAATGGAACAAATGACCCTGATGGGGTTGAACTCACAACTACCAGCTTCAAATCTCAATTATTGGATTCTTTTGCCAGTAACAAACACAGGAAGAGGCGTGGCCATTTGGTACTTAATTAAAATGTTAATTCAGTCTATGAGTCCCAATGAAAGCTTAAGTTCACTTAATCCATGTGCATGCTGGCAGGCGTGCAGGCAAACAAAAGACAGACAGACAGGCAATCTTAAATGCACACGAACACCCACCCATCACAAACAGCATACACACACATGTATGCTTCAAGGCTACAAAAAGCCAAGCCTGTTCCAGACATGACAAATCTGAGTTGAGGGCTGTTTGCAGCAAACATATACAAATAAAACTCTTAATTCATGCACAATTTTAGGAAGCCCTGGGCAAAATAGTTAGATTCTGAACATGTAATGGACTATTTTATATTTAAAATAATTATTTTGCATCTGACTACTTATTCTTACCAGAATGCAGCACAGGAGGGGATGAGCAGATCCTTCAATCTTCAGCTAGCCCACCAATTTCACACTCAGGCACAACTCTTACTTATTAGGTAACCTCACACCAAGCCACACACCTAGCAACTTTAAAATCTTGAAATATTATTAAAATCTTGGGTCTACACAACCACCTAATGAACTAAAGTGATATGAAGACAAATTTAAACAATATAGCATGCTCGATTTTGAACTTGCTAACTTTCTAACTTTCTATACTTTTACCTAACATATGATAAATTTTGGCTCCTGTTTTTCTTTGGTATGAACCTGTGTAGGTCTGTGACAGGAATGTAAAAAAAAATGTGCCAAAAGTCCCCCCTGGTTGGGAAAAAAGAATTTGAATTTTCTATATAAAACAACAGCAACAAAGAACTACAAACCAAAAAAAAAAACCAAAAAACCAGGAGGGGGGGGAGGTGGGGTGGGGGAGTGTAGTACAGTTAATATATGAAAGTTGCTGGTACATTATAATTGTCTTGAGATGTTTGCTTAATTTTTTTTTTTCCAGATTACCCCAACTTGGGCTTCCTAATTACAGAACAACAAATTTTAAGTTGAAAATGGAATGCTTACAAAAGCACAGCTGGAGCAGGCCTAAAATACACCTGCCAAGCTGGCTCACAGGAAATGTCCAAACAAAAAAAGCTATAGATGATACAGTCATGTGGTAAATGGTGATTGAAGAGGTTAAAGTAAAAGCTATACAGTCAAGGTGTGTAGTAAATGGTGAATGGAAAGGTTAAATTGAATCATGCAAAGATCAGCTAATGTGGGTGTATGGCATGCAGAAATTAATGATATTCATAGTTATACCCTTGTGTTCTTAGTCCTAGTTACGGTGGGACTGACATTGGATAACTACTCAGGGCTATAACCCACCCATCTGCGGGATCAGTTATGGCAGCTATAGCTCATCCACTGGGATAAGTTATAGTGTCATAAGTGATTCAACCCTGCCATAATAGATCCTGGAGTAAAATATCTAGTTACGATTACTGATTCCCTCTAATATCATGTATCTATCTCAGCAGAAATACCAGATTCTGACACTAACCCTGACCTCATGAGAAACAGCTGGTGCTTGAAGGTGTTCCCCAAGCATTTCAGCCATCA
>OZ017780.1:12268492-12347199 GCA_963969325.1 Lycopodina hypogea | reverse complement strand
GTTAAGGTAGGTCTGACATTGGGCGGATCAGTTGCAGGGATTTAAAATTAAAAAAACAACCAACAAACAGCAGTTTAGGAGAAGTAAAAGTCTGCACATACAGAAAAAAAAGAAAAAATTATATCAAAATTATTGGTTCACCTATAGCACGATATGATAGTCCTATCAGTTAAAGTAGGTCTGACATTGGGTGGATCAGTTGCAGGGATTAAAAAAAACAAAAACAAAAACAAAAAAAAAAAACAACAAACAGCGGTTTGGGAAGAGTAAAAGTCTGCACATAGAGAGAAAAAATTGCAAATTATATTAAAATTATTGATTCATTTATAGCACAATATGATAGTCCTATCAGTTAAGGTAGGTCTGACTTTGGGTGGATTGGTTGCAAGGATTTAAAAAAAAACAAAAAAAACAAAAAAACAACAACAACAACAACAACAAAAAAAAACAACAAACAGCGGTTTTGGAGGAGTAAAAATCTGCACATAGAGAGAAAAAATTGCAAATTATATTAAAATTATAAATTCACCTATAGCACAATAGGATAGTCCTATCTGTTAAGGTAGGTCTGATACTGGACAGATCAGTTGCAGGGATTTAAAAAAACCAAAACAAACACTACCTACTTTTATTAGTTTCTCAACTGTAGCCAATGGATAAGAGGATTAGGTATAGATATTTATTTAACACATATAGAGTCTTCTGATATATTCTAATTATCATAAGATGATTTTATATTAAGAGAAATGTTATGGATTAAAAGGGAAAAAAGATTACAGAAGCTTCAAGTTAAATTTCGATATATTAACATATTCAAAACAACATTAAATTTAATCTGGTATATTATAATGTCATTGATTTTTCAAACTTCACAGAGAATGCTTGTTTTGTTTTCACCTTGTGTGGGTGAGTACATTTCTGTCAATCCACTCTCCAATTTGAACTATTATATAATTAAAATACAAATACAATTTTATTACACATTCCTAGACCAGTAATTATAATTATTTGAGTGGTACACTTACCCTATAAATTACACAATGTAAAAACACTTAGTCATTCTAAAACACTTCAGATGAGGTCAGAAAGATTCCTGTGAATGACATGAGCACAACAGCAAAAGTATGAATGTAAGGCAGCATGGCTTGTGGGATTCCAATTTTTTTTTATGCCTTCTAGTTTCTTTTAAATTTTGTTCTTCAAAAAATGGAGAAAAAAAAAAGAGTTTAACTTATCTAGGGAAGGATTGAAGGTACAAGAATAGAAGCCTTTCTTTTTTGAAAGCATATATGCTAAATTACTTCAATTACAGCTAAAATACATATATTGAATACATGACCGTGTATTGCCTGTGTGGTGGGATGGGGGATGGGGGGGGGGGGGGCATCACAAATAGAGTTTAATGAATTTTTGCTAAGGTTATACCTTTACGTTGAGTAGAAAATATTAATATACTTCTCTGTAAATGGAATACCTTTGTGATTCATTTGCAAGGATGTTCTAGCTCACTACAAGGTGTATAGCATCAAACTTTTGTCCATGTCTCTTGCAGGTCATCTAGTAACTGAATTTTCCCCCGGTCTTCCTGTCTCTCCCTGTACTTCCCTTGTATTTGGTATTGAATCTATATGTGCTCCTAGACACTCTGTCTCTCCCATTGGGGGTTTCCCTGACACTCAGTTTATGAACTTATTAAATATCCAAACACAGATTATTTTTCTTATTTTTTAAAACATATTTTTCTTTTTATAAATGAATTTTTAAATTGTGAAATTAAATTGACAAGTTAATTTTCTTCCACCTAGCGGAAAAAAAACCATTAAAAAAAAAAACACTCAAAGGTGGAAGAAACTCCTAAATGTATAGAAAAGTAGTTTAACTAATGTGGAACTCATCTAAACATTGTTTAAGTAAAAATGAAGCTGTAGCAGTCTGATAAGCAGCATAGAAAGGAAGTTGTAGGCAGCCAATACATAGGTGGGGTTGGGGGTCAATCAAACACTGACACACATAATCTGGAAAAACAATGGGAACAAACTTGTGTAGGGAAAATATAGTAAGATTGTGTTGGTACAGGTAGCTGGGAGGCTGCTGGGAGGCATATGTGATTTAAATTTTTGATATGCCACAATAAATAGAATGATTGTACATTAACAAGGATTTAAGTCTGCAAGCTTTAGGCTTACTAAGTGCTGACTATACTTCATTAATAATGACCATATTGTTAAAATAATGTCACTGTATTTTTTTTTGTCACTCTGTAAGAGTTATGCTCTAATTTTTGCTAATAGGTGTTAAGTGTATTTGTTGAATAATTAGAGCAAATAAAAATTACAATGGGCAGATTTTCGCTTGACTTTGGCCTCGTCCAGTTACAAACTTATTCAGTTGGCTTAATATTTTAGAGAGGGCGGGGGGGGGGGGGCGTGTCTGTGGGGCATTGTCCCATTTTTGTACAGTAGCCATTCCAAAGAAATTGTGAGAGACCTTGCCCAATAGAAACACAAACTGTGGATGCACCTCTAGTTATTAGTGTTCTTTTAAACTCACTTGGGTTATGATAATTTTGGTGGGTGATCAAATTATAGTGTCGTTTGTAAGCACAACTTGCTCTATAATATCGGTTTTAATAAGATTAAATTATATTTTCATATTACAATTTTTTGCTTAATCATAAACTGGGAAGTTTATCTAATGGACCTATGCCATAGCCCAAACTTTAGCCAATTCTCCCAAAACCATGGTGTGCAACCCCTGAAAGTGTCAAGGCAATTGGCATATGGGAGGGGATATTTCATATCAAGGATAGACAGCCTCTACATGAACTATAGTAAGACTAGAGTATAACCTAGGGTATTTCTCTGTCAACCTTAGGCCTCATGTAGTTACAAACTTGTTCAGTTTGCTTAATGTTATATATGGTAGGGTGGGGAGGGGTTTGTGTGGCATTTCTGAAAGTAAATATTGTAAATTCACCCAGTAATTAGTGTCCTTATGAACTTACTTGGGTTATAATCCTTTGATGTTACATATAGGGGTAGGGGTTTGTAAAATAGATAGGAATACTCCTCTGGAAATTAGTGACCTTCAAACTTTGTGTGTGTGATCAGATTATTGTCATTATAAACTAAATTTCGAGCATATTACAACTTTGTTGGATTCATTGTTAATAATTGAAGCAAGTAATTGACATCTAGCAGACTGGTAGTATTCTAGCAATTTTTCATGGCTGATTCACATCAGCAAAGTTCAATACACGCTAATTATTCGATCGGCATGAACAGTTTGCTATTATATACTTATTGTATGCATTTATCTTAGTGGTTCCGCACTTACACCTCACTAACTCAACAACAGCAACTGGACCTGTGCAAGCACGGAAAACTGTTGTACCAAGCTTTAGAAGATTCGAGATAATTGAATGTTCCCATGCAGATGCTTAGCAATGGGCTTTTATAACATGCTGTGTCCAGGGTACAGATGTTGGTGGTAACAATTTAATACCTTTGTACATTTAACCAGGTGAACTTGACAAAGGTCGATGGATTCTACCAATTGGTCACCATGGCAAATTGGCTGGTAGACCCATATTGCTATTTCATAAAACTGTCCTTTCCATCAAAAGTGTCAACCTTTTTGTCAATATTATCAGCACAGGCATGAATAGCTTGACCATGAACAGTGCCTGGGATAAAAACTTCATATGCATTTAAATTTTGCATAACATCAATGGCTATCTCACTAAAATATGGTTGGGCCAGCCCAAGCATTACTCAACAACTTATGGCTTTCTGACTGAAGAAGTTGTTGAACATCTAGGAATGATAGCCCAATAGATAAGGGACTTTCAATCTGTTGTGGAAACAGATATTGCTGATTCTGATTTTTGTGTGTGCATCATCTGTTTTGTTTTAAATTTTTGCATCATTTTATGTGATACAATGATGTATTACCTGTCTAAATATTGATACTGTGACTGTGGGGCAGCTGCTTTAGAATCTTGCAAGATCCATTTTTCAACATCTTCAACCCTACAGGTAGAACAGACTCACTACATCCCACAAAGCCACCGATAAAGTACCATTTTGATCATTTTTTTTGTATTAATGGATACATGTCTAATGATTATGGCACATTAAAAGATTGTGGTAAGATTATCTTCTATATTTAGCTCTGAAAATACTATATCAGCAGCTTCACCACCAGCTTTCTTTGAACGCAAGATAGGCAGTATAATAATGTACTGTATTTTTTCTGATATTTTGGACATCACTATTCTGCATGTCAATCCCCTTTCATAAACACCATCAGGGGCTTAGCCAGGATTTTGAAAAGGGGGGGGGGGGTTCAAATAATCATGACAATATAACCATAATTATGTTGAAGGTTTTGCAATGGGTGAACAAATTTTGATGAAATTTTGCAGACATTATCCTTGTGTGATGGGATAATCAATAATAACTTGTTTATTATTTTTTTTATACCATAAGTGACTTTGGTGGATGGGAGAGGGAGGAGGGGGTGGTAATTCAAATTTTTAGTGCAAAAAAAAAAAAAAAAAAAAAAAAGAAGAAAAAGTTTGAAAACAATGGAATAGTACCAAAGCACAGGATTTTCCAGCAGGAGGGAGGTTTGGTAATGAGGGGAGCTTGGAACATCATCTGTGTACACATTCCAGCAATGAAACATGTTTATTAAATTTTGCAAATAAAAGTGCAACAAATGTCTGTTATATGAAGTCTTTCCTATTGTAGTGATAGCATCTCATCATTTTGTTTACAAAAATGGTCGTTTGGATTAGTTTGGTGGCTTGAGATTCTATCCACAGCAGGGAAGTGTCTAGGGCATTGATTACTTCATTGAAACCCCAATTCATTGATTTGTTGTTTTTTTTTATTAAAAAAAAAAAAAAAAAAAAAAAAAAAAAAAATTATTTCTTCATTTATTTATTAATTTATCTTATTTTCTTTTTTCTTCTTTTTTTCTTTTTTTTTCTTTCCTTATTTATACATTTAATTATTATTAATATTTTTTTAATCTTTTTTTATTTATTTATTCTCTGAGCAATGCACCCTGGACCTGGATAGTTTACCTTAAAAAAAACAACTCATTAACTGATTTACATCTTTTCTAGGCATGAAGAAACTTTTAGTTCTTCATGTCCTGAAAGATAGAAATGGTTAATAAGTAATGAGCCCATGGGTCATTGTTTCCAAAAAAAAAATTTTTTTTTTTTAACTTAATAAAAAATCAAATAAATAAAATTAATAAATAAATTTAAAATTTGAAAAAAAAAAACTAATAAAATAAATAAAACTTTTGTTTCTTCCAATACAGAACCAGCAGAATCTCAGTCTTCTCTTTTAATCATGGGGGGGGGGGGGGGGGTGGAGTAATTTAAAAGAAATTAGTGTGCTTTTTCTCATACATGATCTTGACCATAGTTCAACCAACAACCATCTTCCTTTTTCTAAGCCTATTTTCTTTCCAACTTTTCTTTGTGGGTTTACCATGAACCAACATTCAGGGTTGGCAGTGGGAGCTTCATAAAATTGAAATTAGGTACTGATTTACTATGTTGGCTTTGGAGGAGCTGCAATTGTGAGTGACTTGGTAAGTGCTCTTCCAATTTAAGCTATCATTGCCATTATTCTTCCAACTATCAGAATTAGATAGTAGTTTACAGCAGTTGGCTGTCAGTGAGCTGCCACTGGGGGTGACTTAGCAAAAATGAATGAAATAATATTTAAAAAGTAGTAGTCAAATTTTCATTACATTATTCTCAATTACATGTAATTGCATATTTTATTGGCAAATTTGGAAGTGCTCCAGAGTTTGTTTTTATTTTTTTAGTTGCAAAAGTTTTAGTTATTCAAGTAAATTTATCATCTTTTTAACCAGGCAAAGCTGGGTACCTAGCCCTAGCCCTAGCCCTAGCCCTAGCCCTAGCCCTAGCCCTAAGAATAATTTAACCCGAAGAAATATTGCCATTAAATTTTATAGCAAATTATGGAAAGGCACTACTAGGGTAGAAAACTATTTTTGTAATGTTCTAGAAGCTAGAGAAAATTTTTTACAGTGATTTTCTGAGCTAGGGTTAGGGTTAGGGCTAGGGCTAGGGATTCTAATATTCATTAAATATATATTTTAAACTCAGAATAATTACAATATATGGATAAGTCATATTAAAATAAAATAAAAATAAATAAAAAAATAAAAATAAAAATAAAAAAATTCTGAAAAAATGAAAAAAAAAATTCTGAAAAATGAAGGAAAAAATGGGGGGAGGGGAAAATGCCCCTTTTGTCCCCATCTGGCTACACCACTGATCATAATCAACAAACATCACATTTTGTGGATTTGTTGATATCAGCATTGCTTTTTTTACCTCAGTTCATCCCATTTGCATTTCTTGTTTGTCTGTTGCATGACTGTAGCATTTATGCCATGGTGCACCCTTCCCTTTTAGGTCTGATGCAGAGAGCTTAAACTACTGCAAAGTTGTCATTTCCATATTCCGTTTGACTCACAAAATAGAAAAATCTCATACATAGATTTATCTCTTGGTTTAAATAGAGTTTCTTTTCTTTTTTAATTCCTGGCATCTCCTATATATATATAAAGAGAGATGTCAGTCTGTCTCTCTGCCTGCCCGCCTGCCTGCCTTCCTGTCTGTCTGTCAGTCTGTGTATAACATCATTCTGGTCAAACTTGTGGGTGAATTTCTCTAAAACTTGGCATGATGACAGGTTTTGACCCAACTTAAAACATGGGCAAAAAAATTTCCAGAATAGGATTACAACAAGAAAAAGCAGAAAAAAAATTGTATTGTGGCCTAAAAAGCACTTGGAGCTACAGTCTAGAACTTGGTATGCATATAAAACTTCACTCTGTAAGTAACATGGGATGGGTTTCACCCGGCCATACCTTTTTCTTTCCCTCTGTAAAGCTAAAATGCCAAAAATGATATTTCAGCAAAAACACTTAAATCAAGGGAGTTAGACCAATGAACCCATATATATATTTAGAATTTATATAATCTGGGGAATATTTTAAGTACATGTATATGACCACACCTAAATCTGTTTTTATTTCATGCATAAAAATGGTACTTTAGCCAGACAAATCCCTGAGGCAACAAACTTAACATATAGTATATAAACACAATTTGACTTTGAGAGTAACATGGGCAGGATCCCTCCTGGATATACCTCTTCCCATTGGTGTGTAAAGCCAAAAAGTGACCAAAAAAAAATTCTGAATGACGCTCAGACCTACAATAACACTTTCATATATATTTTGGTTTGAAAATATGTGTGTGTCTAGGGCTCATAGCTAAACGCTTGGACTGGAAAGCCAAAATTCAATATGTACTCTCCAAGAACCAGGGTGAGTATTATTGAACACATATTGGCATGATAATAAGTGTCGTTTTGTCATAGCCACACTCACAGCAAGTTATTTTGGATGAAAAAAAGGTAATCAGAGACCAATCAGGCAAAAATTTGGCATATTGTCTATTAACCATCAAGGCTAGATAAGGTGAGTGATACTAACCATCAAAGCTAGCTAAGAGTGAGCAATATTAAAAGTTCAAGTGAAAGCATTATTAACTTAATATGAGTAACCATAAAAAAACAATTACTACAAAATTATGGACTGTGGGACACAGAGGAACCACATAATTTTACTTACTGTATTCAAACCATAAGATTTAATTTATTGTCTTTAAAAAAAGTATAATACATCATGAAATTAAAAGAAATGTGTGTGTGTGTGTGTATTTGTGCATGTGTGTGTGTGTGTGTGTGTGTGTGTGTGTGTGTGTGTGTGTGCGTGTGTGTGTGTGTGTGTGTGTGTGTGTGTGTGTGTGTGTGTGTGTGTGCGGGATAGTTTTGAGTCAGTAGCAGCAGAGTTTGTGAAAGTGGCAAGTGAATGGGGGCTGACTGTGAGTACTGAGAAGACAAAAGGGATGGTTGTTGGTGAGGGATTGAATGAGAGTGATGTCAGACCAGTGCAGGTGGAGGGTGGCTCTGTGGATGTAGTCCAGGACTTCACATACTTGGGTGCTAACATCTCAAGAGATGGGGAGATCACTAGTGAGGTGACTAGAAGAATTGCTAGAGCAGCTAGAGCATTTGGATGTTTGAAGGTGCCAGTATTTAAGAACAAAGACCTCTCATTGGCCACAAAGAGAGCAGTGTATAGGGCAGTTGTTCTAGCTGTATTACTGTATGGAGCTGAAACTTGGACAATGAAGGCTGTGCATACAAGACGTTTGAATTCTTTTCATAACCGTTGTATTCAGACAATCCTGGGTGTGACGAGGTACCAACAATGGAATGAAAGATTAACATCTCATAGCCTATCACATAGGTTTGGCTTGCAGCACTCCATCTCTGATATCATTCTGGAGCAGCGTTTAAGATGGCTGGGTCATGTGGGTCGCATGGATGAAGAAAGGCTTCCAAATAGATTGTTGTTTGGGGAGCTTAACATGAAGAGACCATGCCACGGGGCAAAGAAGAGGTGGAAAGATGTTCTGAAAGTGGATTTGCAGGCAATTGGTGTGTATGATAGATGGTATGAGTTGTGCCAGGACAGGAAGGAGTGGTTTCATCTGTGTTTAGATGGTGTAGAGAAAATTTCAACATCCAGGCGATGGAACACCTGCTCAGCTAACAAGCAATCTGAATTAAGAACACTTAGTTGTGCCTGTGGAAGGAAATTTCGAAGACAAGGAGATCTGACCAGACACCAACATTTCTGTGTGATGCCATCATAAGCTAAGTTTATTGCCATTGGTCCTGGATTCATCCAGGACACTGCCATCATGGTACTTTGTACCATGGGCAGCTTCTAAGTTCTAAGTTCTAAGTGTGTGTGTGTGTGTGTGTGTGTGTGTGTGTGTGTGTGTGTGTGTGTGTGTGTGTGTGTGTGTGTGTGTGTGCGTGTGCACGCGCAGAGGATGCTAAGATCAAAGTTTTCCCCAGCAGTTACACTACAGGCAGGAAGGCTGGCAGGGAGATTACTCTAGTAATATATGGATAAATTCATTAATTAATATAAAGAAGTGTCTAATCACTAATCACATGTTCACTGTGCATCCTAAATATCAACAATTTTGTGCTACTACACATAATATCACTAAATATCAAGATTTCATTTTGATATGAAAAATGTAAAATATCAGTCTTGTACATAACGTTGTAAAACATTAGTCCTGAAGGTGATGATTTGTTTGAGTGCTTGTCATATATGTATACAGTTTCCTTAGAGTTGATGCAGGTCATTCACAATGCATGTCTATACAAACCTATTGAAGGTATTACCAAATAAAAACTCTATTTTATTACATACCAACTATCGAAATAACTTAATGTAAATATTTTTAAATTATTGGTATGAAGAATTGCTACGGAGTCTATTACCAAACATGTAAACATGCCCTCCAAATTCTATAGCCTATACAAACACATGAAGAAGAACAAATATCAACCTTAGTGCGCTTCCTAAACCACAATTAACTACCAATAAGTCATAATAGGCTGTGTCTACAAATATACAAGTACTGATGAAATTAAAGTTAGTTTGACTGACCGACCAACCAACAGACATATTTGATTCCATATTTGATATAGATAGTGTCACTGCATTCATAAAAAAACAACTGTGCCTCAGTCCATGTCATTCCCCTTAGTGGCTGTGAACCTAGGTACTTAAAATATCTAACATACTGTAGTACATGTATTTCAACATGCGTCAGTCAATATTCTAAGAGATATAACATGTTAGCTTCACTATTTCCACTCTTTCAAGAAGTACACCAAGCAACAATCCCTTTTTTTTTAAATGCCAACAATTGAGCTTGGCTACAAAAAAAGTTTTACTGTCATTCAAAAGAAGAAAAGTGTAGACAAATATAGGATTAATTGGAACTTAACTTACCCTCGACCAACTGTTCCTAAGATTTCAAATCTATTGTTTCACAAATCAACCTAAAAATATGTAAGAGACAAATAATGATATCCAGAAATATAACAAATATGGAATGTAGTGTTTGTAACCAACCAGAATATACTTACTGAAATCGGCCAAGAAAATAATATCAGAAATAATTGACATGTTAGTAAATTTTAATTCTATCGCACTTCCTGTTAATTAGGATGCAAACAGAAAGTACATATTTTTTGCTAATAAACAAGTGCAATATGAAAATGAAACCACTCATTCAAAAGAATTTTAATGCATAATCTCAATGTAATAACTAAAATCTTATAATATATACATGTATGTATTCTTTTATCTATATATTAATATGGAAGATGTCAATATTTACAGCTTATGTGCTACCTAGTATCAATTAAACAGTATGTCAACAATACCTGAGTTTTGATAAAACTGCAGTAACAGAGTCCCAGAGTTGTCTTAGCAGTGGTCCTGTTTGCCTCCAAACAATCACACCATATCTTGGGACTGAAACTAGAAGTAGTTAATAAGTTGGATAAGCTCAACTACAGCAACCGGACCCTCTAACTCACCACTCTAACTCATGTTTCTATCCCAGCTACTTTTGAAAGAAATTATCCCTAACTAAGAAAACATAGTTATCCAGCTCTATCTGTAAAGGAAAAGAAGCCCACAAAAAGAGCCATTGAGAGGCAATCTCACCGTGTTGCCTTCTGAACAATCATGACTATAGTATAAATTTAAAACTAACCATGTTGATATCACAACTATATCAATCTCTCCTCACATACTATAATATTGCCTGATTCCCTTCAGAATGACATCAAACCAGCCTACAGGGTGACCACACAAGTTAACAGCAAGGACAGGAATATGGACATCTCAGTAGAAGCGGGCATGCCTCCATTATGAGAGACACCTGAGAGTTTCGCAGACACCTCGGCTAAAAAATCGTATGGTAAATAGCACATACAAAACAATCTGGCAAAAGCAGACATGCTCAAGTACTTTTAAGAACTTTTGAAAATGGCCCTTTGCTGAGTGTAGTGATCATTGGTGGTGTAAAGAAAGAAATAAAACAAAACAACTGTTAATATTTCTACAATACATTTCCATTCCACATAGTTGGGTAATGGCCACTGCTTTGACAATAGAGAAATACGGAAGTCAAATGAAGAAAGTTGTTCACTTCTGAAATCTTCTTCAGCTAATGGGCCACTGCCTGTCACAGAGTTCAATTACAACTCAACCATTGACTGTTCCACCCATATTAATGTCAGTTTAATACTTCCCACATGCCCTAAATACTTTCAAAAGAAAGTCATGTCTGAGTACCAGTTATATTCTGCACAAATGGCTAGGTCTCTCCAAAAAAACAAAAAAAAAACAAAAACAAAAAAAATAATAAAATAAATCCAAGAAACCACAAAATATACATACATACCCGAGAAGAACTATTCAAACAATAAATTCTTGGAAAGCTTGTCTCCAGTAAGCAAACGTTATGTAGATTAAAAAAAACAACAAAACAACAACAGATGCCTAAACTCACAGCTGCTTAAATAGTTTCTTCTGCACAGTCCTGCAAGACATATCCACCTACTACACATGGTTTCCCATAACACATTTTCATGAAAGACATGACCACCACTAACACATGTGTTCAAGTAATGCATGCCCTCCTGCATATCATGTCATCCTATAAAACCTGTCCTCATATTGGACATGCCTTCCAGTAAGACATATCCTACTTTAATTCATGTGTTTGAACAATATATGACCACTCATATTATATGTACTCCTGCAAGAAAAGTCCACCTGTAAGACATGCCCTCATATAATATATGGCTTCCTGCAGGACATACCCTCCATTTAAACTTGTCATCATATAAGGTGTCCCCCTGTAAAGCATATAATCCTCTAAGATATGCCCACCTCTAAAACATGTACCCCAGTAAGACATCTCAAACAGTAAAACATGCCCTTTATAATACATACCCTCAAGTAACCATGACCTCCAGTAAGTCATATCTTTCAATAAAACACAACATATTGTAAGATATGCCATGCTGAAGACATGCACTCCACCAATACATGACATCCCATAAGATTTTTCCTACAACAAAGCATGACCTCCCTCAAGACATATGCTATCATAATATGTCATCCGAAAAGACATGTAATTCAGAAAATTATGTCCTCCCATTAGACATGATTTTTCTTAAGACAATTTTGTGACCATAGGCTACCAAAGGTGGGCTTAGCAAGCAATACTGCTAAGGCCAAAATTGCTGCTATTATATATAGAAGAACACTGACAAAAACTAATCTGAACTAAAATTATGTAGTAGTATCTTATATATTATTTTTGCTAACTCCCTGCATGTCTGCTTGGTAACTGGCAAGAAAAACTTTTGAACTGTGGATCTTGGGGCATCAAATTATACTTCATTCTGCTCCCTACATGCAAAACACCTTCGAATTTCTTTAAAATGTCCAACAAAAAAGTTAGAGGTAAACTAAAGTCTTTCTTTTAAGCTAATTGTGTTCATAAAGTAGGTAAAATGTCAACATTGTATCCACCCATGCTCCCTGTTTTTAAAATGGCTGATAAAAATGCAAACAAATTAATGATAGAAAATTAAATCTAGCTTGCCAGTGCAGCTGAGAATGGAAGACTCATTAGTGAGCTGAAGCTTTGCTAAAACAGCTAAGTATCTCAAGTTACAAGCCCCAATTCTGTGTTGTGGGCATGTCTAAATATAATGTAAAATATGAAGTTGGCAGAATAAACTTGAAAATTAAAAAAAAATGTCCTATTTAAAAGAAGAAAGATAAAAAATAATTTGAAATCTTCATCCACCAATTCAAAGAATGTTGACCAGAATAGTATTAGATCATTACCACCAACAAATAAATTTAAATAAAATAATAATAATAATAAATGAAAAATGTAGTTATGAGGGATGTGTATAATTACACTGAGTTCAAATAAATTAACAAATTTAAAAAAATATATATATATATATTGAAGTAACTATGTTAAGGATGTAACTACACCCATTGGCTGTCCACAAATGAGGTCAAAGTACACTGGAGAACACAAAAGACAAATTTCAACTTCATTTACCACCAGCTATGCAATTATTAAAAAAACAAACAAACAAACAAAACAAAACAAAACAACAAACAACTAACATGCAAACAACAACCTGCTATGGGAAGTGGAGATGGGGGATGGGGAGCTATGTGGGCAGTGACCCCTTCCATGAATGAATGCATTGGGGCATTATTTAAAAAATATCCAGCTACAGGACACAAATTAGACCAGAAATTTGAAAATATTTGGAAAAACACAACAAAAAAACCCCCCTACACCATGCTACTTAACTGAAAAAAAAAAGGGATATTATGGAGGAAAAAAATAGCTTGCTAATTTCTTTAAGTATTTAAGGGCATCCTGAAAACATGGAAACTGTCTTCCAATATCTTAAAGCAAATATTAAGTGAATGTGCACAAGAATGCACAGCTACTGTAACAGAATTATTTTTTCAAATCTTACTGCTACACCAGATCTTTTTCTCTGTCATTTTCGAAGCCTCATCATAAGCCTGTCCTTAACATAATGATGCTTGGAGGTTGATCTTGTGTCAGGAAGCTTAAGCAAACCAAAATAATCCATTTGACACTCAAATTTGAATTCATGCAATGGATGGACAAAGTTAACTGCTCACTGTCAGATTGCTGTTAATTACATAGGTTGCTTCATCAGCAATGACTGAAAACCAATAAAATATTGTTGCCTTCAATGTGTACCATGTTGCACTGAAAGATTTATCAAACTTGTTTTGCCTCTGCAAGCTAATTTTATTAGTGTGATTCTCATTGTAATAATGAATGGATATTTGTGCATCTGTAACTAAAAGTGGACACTATTTTCTATGCCAAATAGGGATTTTCCTAAAAGTTGATCTTAGAAACCAATAATACATGTGATATACTACAGCATTGGTGCTAGTGTAAAGCATATGAAAAAAATTGGCATTCTGAGTTGGGGGGCTCAGCCCCCCCTGTGATACATTTTTGTTTGTTTATCTCCTGTTTTCTTCTCCTCTGTAACACCATATCCATTACTTGAATCATGGGAATGTAGAGATTAATTGTATTTTATGTTTTATTACAGAGATTAGTGTTAGAGATTGTATTGTCTTTGGATACAATTTTACATATATAATTCATTTGGTGCTGTGGTTGGGAATCTTTTCATGCAAATGGCATAATCTAGTTTTGAACATACTCTCCATTTTTTTCCAGTAATCTTACCTCTGGGTGCCAGAATCTTCAGGTTCTTATCCTTTCCCACACGTGATGGAAGCTATATACAACTTCATGAGCCTAGCTACTATAGAGCTAATATTATAGCCATTCAACCAAAAACTATCTGAAGAGTGGACAATAGCTCACATTTAGCTAAGCTAATCTGTAAGGTATGGCTGATCCCTCAAATCTTTCTTGTGAATGTGTGCCCACATAGATTTACGAAAGAGGGTGGCATGTGGGACTTAGCCAAATCAACCTCACTTAGAATGTGTTTACATAAATGTGGTTGGTAGTACTCAATACTCATGTGGTACCTCCCTCCATGGATATTTGAAAAGAAAACCCTAGTTCTTTAAGGCTAAAGGGGTCAATTTAAAAAAATAAATGACGAAGTGATAGCATTGTCAGCCTGGACCCCTAGATCCCCAACAATAAGTTTGATGTCCTTTGGCCTGTCCTCTCGGTGGAGTTTGCATGCATATATGCAAATATATTAGAGTAACATTGTATTTTATTACTTCAATAGTCAAGTGGACATCAAACAGATTTTTTTGGGTTTAAAATCCCCTTTCAAAACCCTGTATACGGGTATGGATGGGTATATAAAGCAATCATGAGAGGAGCTTAAACTGGTTCAGTTCTCAGTTTTGTTCATGGCCTTCCTCTTTTTTTTTTAGCTCCAAAAAATATTTAAGAAAAACCATCTGTTGCACAATATTGTTACTAACATAGAATGAACAGTTACATGTGAAAGCTGCTGCACATTGTGCAGGTAGATGATAGTCTAAAAAATGTATACAATTAAAATAAAGAACTGCAATGCACTCAGAAAGACAAATGGAGGTATATTCACAAATTCGCACAGCAATGATTAAAGGGCATTTATGTGTGTACTTATGATTGTGTTGATGATGATGATAATAATACCAACCAAAAGATAACCACTGCCACAATGATAATAATTCCGATCACTAAGGTTACAATATTGTAGATCAGAGCTTTTTGTGAGTGCTTTTGAGCAGCTTCAAAATCACCACGATCCCATGCTGAGCTCACCTAAGGGGAGAAAGAGAGGAATTGGAAGAAACAGAAAATGGGAGGAATTGTGTAAGATAACAAGGGTGAACATAGAGCAGGGATTATATCCACTGCTGATCAACATTGTAATGCCAACATCTATCACAAGGTGGACAACAATACACAAGCAACACTGACTCAATTCACCAACACAATTTTGGATATGATGCAATAGCTAATAATATGTTTTCTTATGAAAAGAGATTAAAGTACTTCATACAGGTTTTGTAAATTTTTGCCATGGGGTTTTTGAGTTTTATACTTGTATTTTATGTGTAGGAGTTGGAGGGGGTGAGATTTGTTTCCCACCAAATAAAGAACAAAGGGGAAATATTATGCTGTCTAAACAGCTGCCTGAATATTTCTGTTCAGAGATGGAGGTTAAAATGGAGGGATAATCTTTGCTCTAGTACATAAGAATATGTGGATGGAGGCCACCCTACTACATACTTTGCAAACTCCACAAAATTTTATGAGGGTGATTACACAGTGGTTTGTGGTTTCCATATTTCTTTTCAACTAAATAATTTACCTGTCATCCAACAATGTAGTATAACTTCATGGTATAGCACATTTCCTGCATAACATTGTAATTCTTTCTATACCTGTTTTTATTATACTTTTTCAAGTCCATCGGCTAAAGGAAAAGGCAAATTCCAAAGAATTGATATTAATGTTTTAAATAAAACTTAATATATTTGAATAATGCTGTATCAATTTTTATTATAATAATGATTTCATTTTTTAATATAATTGCCAGGAAAAAAAAAATTATTATTTAGAATAGTGCACAGGAGCAGGGGAGATGTAAAATAGATGAAAAAAATAAAAAAAGTATAGTTCATTTAGGAAGACCCAGATTGCAACATTGATGCAGGGGCAGATCTTGCAATTATTAAAAGTTGTAGTGGGGCCACAACTTTAATCGCTCCTACAAATTATGACCACAGCCACGCATAGTAAATGATGCACCAGTACCCAAAATTTAGATTATCATCATATCATTATTAAAATAATGAATACCAACACTTTAGAACATACAATCGTATCATAATACACAAGTTAAAGTAAAAATATTTCTTTGAAATGAAAGTGGGAAGCAGGGATGACATGCCAATTAAAAGTGCAGAAACAAGAATTTTGTGACAGTGCACGTTACAAAATTCCGTACTTCACTGATTCCTTTGACCTTAGAATTCTACACATAGTGTGACAGTCTGTGTTGCGAAATTCCTGTGAACTAAGAGTAATTATTGTACATGAGCTAGCTAGGAGAAAAATGAAGAGGTGGCAGTCTTTCAGCATCACACCTTACACATTACATGAGAATGTGAATGGTTAAGTAGGGAATTTTGTAACTTGCACTGACACAGAATTCTTGTTTCTGCACATTTTATGTCATCCCTACTTCCCACTTTTATTTCAAAGAAATATTTTTACTTTTACTTCTTTCCTTTAGTTTTTGTACACTGCCAGATATATATATATATATTTTTTTTAATGTGGCTCTAGTATTAATGATAGTAGGATAGTAGAAGCTGCTGTTGGTAGTGTAGAGCTTCAGAGAAGGAAAGAGACTCACTGTCAGCAGTGTAGAGTTTCAAAGAGGCTCACTGCCAATGCAGAAAGAAGTAAAAGTTAGCAGCTATACTGACGCTATGTCTAGCTGTTACAAATTTAACTAAAAAATTGATTTACATTCAGATTTGGAGAGACTCATTGTTAACGTGGAGTTTCTTGACCTGAATGTTGGGACTACTCACCCATTTAAAATTTTATTTAATGATATTCATCCGTTCGTGTGAATGAACTAATTTTAAATTGATTTGTGAAACCGAAACAACCTTGTGAAACAGAATTGAACATCAGTCTAGTGGGGAAATGGTGAAATTTCCAATACTATGGGGTGAGCGGGTGGCAATGCCAAAATGAGGGTGACTCCCTCCTGATGCGGGTGAGTTGGAAGACCTGAACTATATGTGCAACAGATACCTTATACTAAGGAAATAATGCTCATCATAGAGTAAAAACTTGACTACAATGTGCATATTATCTTTGTCTACCTCCCTTGTCAAGTTATATTTATGGACTATGAGATCGAAGAAGAATAGAATTTAAAATTACTTAGTCTGTCTGGCTATATATCAACAGTTTTTTGTTATCTAAGGAAAAATAGCTACAACATAAAATATAATTATGTATATTTCTTAAAGATCTTTTTCTATTGCATGGAAATCAAATCAATGATTAACATTAAAAAAAGCTATCATTATGTTATTATTATGTTATCATTATTTTTTTTTGGATGTATCTTGCACATTTTAATATTCTGGATGTTTTCCAATATTAATCACTCACATATTTATTCTGAGTGGCACAGTCAAAATTGAACTCCTTAACAATTTATCCAATATTGGCATCACGATAGTTTACAACATTATTTTTTGTCAGAACACGTGTAATATAATATATTTGTGTATCTGTATATGTATACATGTGTGTGAATACAGCTAACCATCAGTACCATTAAGTCCATGTATACTACAACTAGTATTTACCTTTATGCTGTAGTACAAAGGAATAAATCCGAATAGAGTGCAGCAGCATAATATATTAAAGATAGAGAAGCATAGGAAATTATTAGGTTTGTCTGGAATGTCCTTGCCAGCTCTACGTGGCTTTTTTTTCACCATCTGTAGATATATACATCAAGACAAATATGAAGACAAACATCAGTATGAACCTTCTCAAACTAAGTAAATAATAAAAGGAAAGTACATAAATGTTATCATTGCATTTTTAAATTTATAATTGAGTATAGGAAGAGATTTACTGCAATTGCATTGAGAAAAATTCTTCATTTGAAGATCATGCAGCTAGACATACTTCCTTTTTTTAACATACTTTGCATGGATCAGTATCACATAAAATTTATAGTTACACGAAGTTTAAAGAAGCAATTGTAAATGTGATGTTGCAAAAAAAATAATTTTATCATGAAATAGAGGTTATGATATATTTTGATTTGTTTTAAAGAAACATTTTTTCACACTCATAGGTTCCTTTATCGTTTGACTGAACGGCTTATGGACAAAGTTGCAGTCACATTAGCAGTTAGATTTGGCTGTATATTTGGTGAGCTGTTGGCATCCTCTGGATGATGGCAATAACCTACTTGGGACTGCATAGGCACAGATGTCCTTTCAAATTGTGGTGGAGGGGATGCAGACTTATTGAAATCTAGAAGTAATGTAACGTTATCATCAGTAGGTCCTTGGTACACAGAAGAGGAGTACGTAGCTGTGGAACAAAATAGTAATGAAATTAATAAAGAGCATAATAGAAGACACATATGCAACAAATTACACAGCCATTTTCAACAACATCTACCATAATTATTATAAAATGCTATTTAGAAAGAAGTAAGGCAGATTGGAAATTAGTTGGGAAGGTAAAGAAGCTGTAATGTAAAGTCAATTACTCAGTGTAGCAAAGTACCATCTTTGAATGGAGAAATTAAAGACAATGATTCAGTATAAGCCAACTGAAAGAAATTATTCAGATTGCACTAAGTCAATATTGTAGTGTGTAGTACTCATAATGCAGCTTGGTGGTTGGTTACTGATGTATGAAATTGAGCACCCATCCCGAAGAAAAAAATTTTAAGAAACCCCCACCCTCATCCTAATGAGCTGTGTTTTACTCCAAACCCTAAAAATTCCAAATAATTGAGCTCTGAACGCCCAAGCCAAGGAGGAGATATCAAACAAAGAAACAGATGGAGAATTATAGTATAATACATGGATAAATCTCATAATATCTTCTGCAAGTAAACTAATTGATAATAAATTCATAAAACAAATTTACAACAAAAAAAAAAGAATCAATATATATATATATATATATTTACTTTTTTTTTCTTCTTCTTTTTTTAAATTTCATGATGAAATATATATTTTTAGGACTATAAAATAAATTGCATGGTTTGAATATAGCAAGCAAACTTACGTGGTTTCTCTGGTGTCTCCACAGTCTGTATATTTCCACTAATTGTTTCTTTATTATAATCTTGAACACTTGTGGTATTCTTTTTTTTTTTGTATCTCTAACTTCTTTGAAGAGACAAATCTTTCCAGATGAAAATGGATGCTAGAGGAATTAATTTTACATGAATGATTAAAATTAATTAAGTGAAGTCATAATATTATAAAATATTTATTTTCAGATTATGCTCATTATTATTGTGAACATGATCCTGTTGAGAAAACTTAAATTAGAAACAATCTTTTATTTAATAAATGAATAGCTATTTCTCTGGCTGATGGCTGCAATACACATATTTTGTCTGGTTTGTTGATTCTGTATGATAAGATCATGCAGTTCAAGTATGGCAGGAATAATATATAGGATTACTACAGTCATCCCATATGTTATTGTTAACATGATCATGTGTGTATATATATATATATATATACATACCTCTATACAGTAAACCGGGAAGGTGTGATGACTGATTTGGATCACTTTTGACTAGATTGAGTGGTGACTGCTGAAACCGTTTTGAGTGGAAGTGGTGAAAATTTTGTGCTTTTTTATAAGTCCTGTTTTCTTTGAACACTTGTGTTGATTCTAGTTGTATTTACAGGAAGTAATTTGTATTTGCTTGTTAGTTTGCATATCGCACACACTTGAATTAAAATAGTTTGGTTGTTAAGGATGTACACTTGTTTGTTAGCTTAATCAAGTAGTAAAACATTTTGATAGTTTGAATTCCCGCAAACACATTTTAGTAGTCAGCTCTCTAAGATTTATATATGCAGGATTTAACAGAATATATAGGCAGAGTTCACATGTTAGATGAGTGATTTACGACTTTTCAAATTATTTAGCACACACTGGACTCAGCAAGTGTATATCATGGGAACATGTTAATATTACATACACATACATGCATGCAGGCAGGCAGGCAGGCAGGCAGGCAGGCAGGCAGGCAGGCAGGCAGGCAGGCAGGCAGGCAGGCAGGCAGACGCTACATGAATTATAGTAAGATTTGTTTTGTGGTTGTTGGTTTGATATAGTTATGTACACTGACTAGTTCTTCCACTGGTATAAAATATTATGCAACAGCGGTTCTACGAAGTATTTGCGTGTTTCTTCCCTCAATATTTCTTCCATTATATAATTTATTCCTTCATATAAAGTATCAGCCACATATCTCTTTTTGCAGATATCTATGTGCCATAGTCTCTTATAGAAGGTATTAATGTAGCCATACATTTGTTTTATATTCCAGGTTTCTTCCGGAATAAACTAGAAGAAACTGAACGAAATAACTTTCTTCTGGGTTGCTTTCACCATTCAAGAAGAAAAATCCAACTCTGTTCCAGCATTTGTTTTGACTGCTTAATCTATCAATGCCTACACTTGACCAAGTAATGTTAACTTACCATTATTCTGATGTTTCAGTGGGCTTTATACAAAAATACTCCTCATTGACAAAATGAATGCATTCAAATTCATGACTTTGTATAGAGCGTAAGTGCATGCATGCATGAAGTTGGAATATCCTGTATAATTTATTAGCCCAAAGAGAGAAATCAACTTTGGATGCCTGTAGTACTGCATCAATAATTGTAGGCTTCAATTGGTTGCTGATCTGTGAACATTCTTAACATTTCACTCAGAACACAACAGTTGCTATTCTGTGCCTTTCTTCATGAGATGGTGTTTGTGTATGATAGTGCATGCGTGTAAAAGTGGTTTGTGTGTGATAGTGCATATGTGAAAAGGTGTTTGTGTGCAGTTGTGAATGTGTGTAAAGGTGCTTGTATGGAGGTGTTGGTGTGAAGGTGTTTGTGTGTGATGCATACCTCTCAAGTTTCATGGTTTGGTTATGTCTTACATAACAGGGACATTTGTGATGCTGTATTTGATGTATCAAGTTGAGGCTAGGGAATGGTAGGACTACTTTGGCTGTCGAAACATTTTATAAATCCAGAACTCTGTCTAGACTTGGGAACATAATTAGCTAGCTAGTAAGGGAGTGTTTGGGGGGGGGGGGGGGGGATTTTATATTTGCACCCAGCTGGCTTTGCATCAGCAAGTAATAAATATTTTAAGATGTGTGATAACAGTAAAGCTAGACTATTAAAAGTGGCACCCATGGATATATTGTTTATTTACTCCCAAAAAATGTTTTTCAACAATTCACTGACTTACAATAGAAAATAAGTTTGTAACTGGAGGCTATTAAAGTGAAATATGCCAACCAGGAATCATTAGTGGAGGGGAAGTTGTATCAGGCAAGAAATGATGAGAATATCAACAACAACAAAAAAAAACCCCTTGATATCCTAAGATGTGTCTGTTAAAGAAGAAGGTATTCATAATCTACATTCCAAAATCATCTTCCAAAGGCAGGCAGGAGTTAGGAATTACCCTGCTTTTATTGATTATGTTCTGAGAGAGACCACAACACATTTAATATCGTATTTTTCATGTGGATAACTTCATGCAGATCAGTAAATAATATTAATATTAATTAGGTGTTACCACAACAAACACCCTTCTGCATAACTACAGTATTATATGACCAAAAGCAGAATTTTCTATTTTCTGCTTTGTTGAGAAATGAGATTCCTTTGCTGTCAACTTTCTGACTTTGCATTGATAAATAATTTTTTTTTTTAACCTAATATTCCACTCTCGTATTCTCAAGACTTCCACATATTATTCTTCAACGATCCACCTACTAGTATTTTTACCAAGAACTTTAGAAAGTTCGCAGTCTAAATATGACTTTCTTGGGAATCTTGTTCTTTTTAAAAAATACTTCCTCCTACCACCAGTGCTGAGATGCCCTCCCCCCCTCCCCCTATTCAAGTCATGGTTAATTTTTTTCCCTCTTTTTTTTTCCCCCCTTTTTTCCCCCCTTTTTTCCTTTTTTTTTTTTTTTTTTTTTTTTTTTTTTTTTTTTTTTACACCCACTATTAAGTCATAACACATTGAATCGTAAGTTAGTGGGTTTTTGGCTGGAAATTTCCAGTCTTCTTCTATTTTACTATTCAAATGATTTACATACCTATTATGTTTTACTAACTTATAAAATAACCACTTTACTTTTAATTCAAGTGAGAACATATGAAACCAGCTGTATAATGTATCATGTAAACACAATGTAATAGAATTTTCCCCTATCCTCAACTTAACAAATGAATTACTTGGCACAATTCCACACCATGCCTAGGTCTTCCTTCACCCAAGCCAAACTCAGTTTTGTACTCTAACAAACTGTGTTCTCTCGAACAACGAGATTTAATATAATTAAAAAACTGTTCAACTGTACAGATATAAATATACGAATAATAACACTATAGCTAATATATATTTATATACATATATAAAATACACCATAATCACCAAACTAAATACGCTATCCTCCTCTACCTCAATACAAAACAATGCCTCCTCTTCTATACATAATATTATTCTGATGACATCATTCAGTCCTCCCTCAAGGATCAGACTTTTGTCGCTATCTCTTGCTGGTCATCTAGCAACCACATCTTTTCCTGGTCTTCCTGTTTCTCCCTGTACTTCCCTTGTATTTGATTTTGAATCTACATGTGCTCCTAGATACTCAGCTTATGAACTTATTAAAAAAATTGTTTCGTCTACTAAAAGCTAATTAAAAGACCAACCAGGATAAAATTTAAGTGGCTTCTATATTATTTCATGTTGATATTGGCAGGGCAACACCGGGTATATGCTGCTAGTTTATGTATATAGAAAAATTCATTTGTTCCTTTATATTGGTAGCTACTCTTGGACAATGATGTTGAACATGTCTTAACCAGTCTTTATAGGCAAATTCGGCACCCCATCCACATTCTCAAGTGAATCCATGAAGTGTTACTAGCTTCTGAACATTTTTTTTTGATATGGTACAACTGTAGAATTGAACACCTTGACACTAAGAAGATTTTGATAATAGTGAAAGGAAGAAATTAAATCAATAAATTGATCTTCAATTACATTTAGAATTTTAAAATAATGAAATTACCTTCCTTAAATTATGATCTGGCTCAATTTCACCAAGTGAAGTATTTGCTAGAGCTAACCATAAAGGAGTCTCTGCTAGAGTTCACTGAGACTGAAGTCTTGCTCAGAGAACAATATTTCAACTGCAACATTTGACCCATTTTGGCCTGAAAGTATTTTCATTTCAAACAGAGAGGTGGTTGTGTTGTGGAAAAAATTGCCAAAAGCACTTTCATTTCAAATGCCTGGAGTGGTTGTATTGTAAACCTTTATCATTTCAAATGTGGTGGGAGGGGGGGGAGGTTAGTTGTGTTGTGGACCATTACAAAAGTTCTGGTTTTAAAAAGTAGCAAGACCTTGGGAAGGATAGGATTGACTAAGGGAGCTGAGAGGATGCTGGAATCAAAAGGTCTCCCCAGCAGTTACTCTGGCAGATAGGCTGGCAGGGAGATTACACAAGTAATATATAGGATAAATTCATTAATTAAGTTTTAAAAAAAGTCTGATCACATGTTTACTGTGCATTCTAAATATCCACAATTGCATGCTATTACATATAATATCATTAAATATCAAGATTTCATTTAGATATAAAAAAATGTAAAATATCAGTCTTGTACACAATGTCGAAAAACATTAGTCCTGAAGGTGATGATTCGTTTGAGTGCTTGTCATACATATATATACAGTTTCCTTAGAGCTGATGTAGGTCATTCACAATGCATGTCTATACAAACCTATCAAGGGTATCACCCCCCCCCCCCCCCCCAAAAAAAAAAACTCCCTATTTTATTACATACCAATTATCGAAATAATTTAATGTAAAATTTTTTTTAATTTATGGCATGAAGAATTATTACGGAATCTATTACCAAACATGTAAACATGCCCTCCAAATTCTATAGCCTATACAAACACATGAAGAAGTACAAATATCAACCTTAGTGTGCTTCCTAAACCACAATTAACTACCAATAAGTCATAATAGGCTGTATCTACAAATATACAAGTACTGATGAAATTAAAGTTAGTTTGACTGACTGACCAACCAACAGACATATTTGATTCCATACTTGATACGGATAGTGTCACTGCATTCATAAAAAACAATAATTATGCCTCAGATCATGTCCTTCCCCTCCCTGGTTGTGAACCTAGGTACTTCAATATCTAACATATAGTAGTACATGTACTTCAACATGCGTCAGTCAATGTTCTAAGAGATATAACATGTTAGATTCACTTTTTCCACTCATTTCAAGAAGTACACCAAGCAAAAATCCCTTTTTTTAAATGCCAACAATTGAGCTTGGCTACAAAAAAAAGTTTTACTCTCATTCAAAAGAAGAAAAGTGTAGACAAATAAAGGAATAATAGGAACTTAACTCACCCTTGGCCAACTGTTCCAAAGATTTTAAAATTATTGGTTCACAAATCAACCTGCAAAATATGTAGGAGACAAATAATTATATCCAAATATATAAGAAAATATGGAATGTAGTGTTTGTAACCAACAAGAACATATTGAAATTGTCCAAGTAAAAGATATCAGAAATAGTTGACATGTTAGTAAATTCTAGTTCTGTTGCACTTCCTGTTTATTAGAATGAAAAACAGAAAGTACTTTTTTTTTGGGCTAATAAACAAGTGCAATATGAAAATGAAACAACTCACTCAAAAGAATTTTAATGTATAATTTCCATGTAATAACTGTCTTATAATATATACATATACGTATTCTTTTAGTTTTATATTAATATGGAAGAAAGTCGGTATTTACAGCTGATGTGCTACCTAGTATCAATTGAACATTGTCTCCACAATGACTGAGTTTGAATAAAGCTGCAGTAACTAACTCCCAGAATTCTCTTAGCAGTGGTCCTGTTAGCCTTCAACCAAACACATCATATCTAGGGACTGAAGAAAAAAAAAGTTATTAATCTGGGTAAGCTAAACTGCAGCAATTAGACCTTCCAACTCACGTTTCTATCTGAGCTACTCTTGAAAGAAATTATCCCTAACTAAGAAAACATAGCCATCCAGTTCTATCAGAAAAGGAAAAGAAGCCCACAAAAAGGGCTATTGAAAGGCAATGTCACTATGCTGCCTTTTGAATTATCATTACTATAGTATAAATTTAAAAACTCACGATGTTGCTGTCACAACTATATCAATCTTTCCTCACATATTATAATATCATCAGATTCCCTTCAGGATGATATCAAACCAGCCTACAGGGTGACCACACAAGTTAACAGCACGGACAGGAATATGGACATCTCAGTAGAAGCGGGCATGCTTCCATTATGAGAGACACCTGAGAGTTTTGCAGACACCTCGGCTAAAAAATTATATGGTAAATAGCACATACAAAACAATCTGGCAAAAGCAGACATGCTCAAGTACTTTCAAGAACTTTTGAAAATGGCCCTTTGCTGAGTGTAGTGATCATTGGTGGTGTAAAGTAAGAAACAAAACAAAACAACTGTTAATATTTCTACAATACATTTCCATTCCACATAGTTGGGTGATGGCCACTGCTTTGACAATACAATTCAACTATTGACTGTTCCACCCATATTAATATTGGTTTAATACTTCCCACATGTCCTAAATACTTTCAAAAGAAAGTCATGTCTGAGTACCAGGTATATTCTGCACAAATGGCTAGGTCTCTCCAAAAAAACAAAACAAAAACAAAAAAAAAAAAAATAAATAAAATAAACCCAAGAAACCACAAAAATAAACATACATACCCAAGAAGACCTATTCAAACAATAAATTCTTGGAAAACATGTCTCCAGTAAACAAAACATTACTGTAGATGAAAAAAAAACAGATGCCTAAACTCACAGCTGCTTAAATGGTTTCTTCTGCACAGTCCTGCAAGACATATCCACCTACTACACATGTTTTTCCGTAACACATTTTCATGAAAGACGTGACCACCACTAACACATGTGTTCAAGTAATACATGCCCTCCTGCATATCATGTTATCCTATAAAATATGTCCTCATGTTGGACATGCCTTCCAGTAAGACATATCCTACTTTAATTCATGTGTTTGAACAATACATGACCACTCATATTATATGTACTCCTGCAAACAAGTCCACCTGTAAGTCATACCCTCATATAATACATGGCATCCTACAGGACATACCCTCCATTTAAACTCACCATCATATAAGGTGTCCCCCTGTAAAGCATATAATCCTCTAAGATATGCCCACCTGTAAAACATGTACCCCAGTAAGACATCTCAAACAGTAAAACATGCCCTCCTATAATACATAACCTCAAGTAAAACATGACCTCCAGTAAGACATATATTTTAATAAAACACAACATATTGTAAGAAATGCCATGCTGAAGACAAGCACTCCACCAATACATGACATCCCATAAGACTTTTCCTACAACAAAGCATGACCTCCCTCACAATGTAATAGAATTTTCCCCTATCCTCAACTTAACAAATTAATTACTTGGCACAATTCCACACTACGCCTCTAGGTCTTGCTTCACCCAAGCCAAACTCAGTTTTGTACTCTACAAACTGTGTTCTCTCAAACAACGAGATTTAATATAATTCAAAAACTGTTCAACTGTACAGATGTAAATATATGGATAATAACACTATAGCTATATATATATTAATTTATATTTGCTCATGTTCACAGGAATCTGTAGCAAAGAAGGTCGGGGAACAAAGAAAAGATTAGAAAAATAATAGGTAAGATAAAAACTGGTGGAGAACAACCAGTGGTGACAAAACTCAGGGGTATCAGCAAGTATGGAAAGGAGTATTGTGGGAGCAGATGTGATGCAGATGAGCAACTGGGAAGGAAGAAACTTCAGACTCATGTCCACATATGAACTAAGGTGAACGAATATGCGAATGTAATGACAGAAGACATATCATTTTCCAAATTGACTGGACAAAATTGGGACTCAACTAAAACTTCTTGGTCTAAGGAAACCCTGTCTTCAGAGAGTGGTCCTCCCACTGGCAGTAATAGATTCAGTTACAAAGTGAGAATAACTGTTAGTCTACATCATTCAATACCAAAGTCATCATCGGCCACACCAACCACAACACAGATAGTGAGGGGTGGTGATATTTCTGCCATGTTGCCTACTAGTGATTCCTTGCCTCTAAACTCCATAACCATGGCTCCTGTCGAGGTGAAAAACACAGAACATATGCTGTTTGACCTGGTGCATGCAGTGGAAGTATTAGGGAAAAAAAAATTTTTTTTTAATTTATTAGAATCCAGATCCAAACTCCATTTTCCCCCTTTTCCTCCATTTCCCCCAAAGCTAGGTAGCTAGACTTGTCATTGGCAGGTGGTGTCCAATGGAAAATTCTAGCAAGTATCCATCCACTTATATCTCTGTGATTTTCAAGGCATCTGCTGGATCCGAAAAAGATTATGTTATCATATGCAAACCGCACCCCACGCATTTAAAAAAAAAAATGTTTGAAGTAGCCCAATATTTAGTAAGTTAGTGTTTGTAAAGTTTGCAATCACAGACTTGATTGTGCACCTCTTGAGATATATAGCTATTCGCTAATTCTTTTCAGGTAGGTTAGGGATATACAGGAAAGGGTGTAAAATGGTTTTGGCTTGAGACAATAATCTTGCTATTCTCTTCTTATTGTATACTTTCTCTTCTCTCTGCTGAGAATAGGCTTTGTTTCTCTCACAGTTGGTGGATGGATGATAACAACTAAGCACCTCTACGAAATATAGAACTACTTAATTTAACTAGTATGCCTATGTTCAGTATAGGATCCAAGAGACCTGATGAGCATTATTAAACACATGTGGGTGTGGCTATGGATGAGGTTTAGTTATTGCCCCACCTATAGGAAGTCATGCCTGACAAAAGCAAATTGATGGATAATTAAGAAAAAAATTATTATTTGGACTTTAAGTAACTGGGTGAGCATTATTAACCACATATGGGTGTGCTGTTTTTTTTTTATAGCCACACACACGCACAGGAAGTCATTTTAGTTACCAAAATCTTATTAAAGGACCAACCTGGCTGAAATTTGGGTGGCCTCTATAATGCTTCATGTTGACATTGGTAAAGCAACACAGGGTATATGCTGCTTGTTTGTGTGTGTGTGTGTGTGTGTGTGTGTGTGTGTGTGTGTTTGTGTGTGTGTGTGCATGTGTGTGTGTGTGCGTGTGCATGTGCGTGCGTGTGTGTATGTGTGTGTGTGTGTGCATGCATGTGTATGTCTGTGTGTGTGGGTGTGTCTGTGTGTGCACATGGGTGTGTTTATGTGTGTGTGTCTGTGTGTGTGCGCGTGTGTACGTGTGTGTGTGGGTGTGTGTGTGGGTATGTGTATGTGTGGGTTTAAAATAATTTTTTTTAATTTTTGAATGGTTATTATATATGTCTCTCTCCAAATTCTACTAGTTATTATAAGTTAAGTTTATTTGGTAGTCCTAAATTTGAATAATTCTAGTCTTAAAATTTATTTTCAAGTGGCTACTTCCATAACAACAGAAACCATTTCAAACTCGCATAGATATTACTAGTGCATAGTATATAAGTAAATTTCATTCAACACTACAGCTTGTATATAAGTTAATTTCATTTACCATGACATTTGGTAACCAGTGGTAACACATTTGTTGTAAACATTTGTGGCTAAATCTTGACAAGCTGCTGTCTGTAATCTATGGAGTTATCCAGATTTTGATAGCAGTTCACTTTCTTGAGTGTTTCGAACTAAAGTAAAGAAAGTTTAGCACAAGAGAAAAAAAAATTAAAAAAATATGAATAAATAAAATAAATAAATAAATAAATGAAATGCTTTGAATTTTTAATGATTGCTATATTTATCTCTTTACAAATTGTACTAGTTATCATAAGTAAAGTTTAAGAGACAAAGTGGTTCAGAAAGGATGTGTGGCCAGTGGGTTGATATGCCTTTCTGCACTCTGGTTGTACTCTGCCAGGGGATCAGGAAAGAGATAGTAGGAATGAGGGTGTTGGAATAGCTTTGGATAAAAAGGCTACAGTGGCATGGAAAGATGCAGGGGTGATGTGGGATGCAGTTAACTCTAGAATAATATCGGCAAGATTGAAGTGGGTAAACACAGGAAAGAAAAAGAGAGGTTGGGGTGGAAGGGCATCAGTAACTTATGTATCAGTAGTGTGTTCTTACGAAACCACAGCTAAGGCAACTCCAAGCATTAAGCTCAAGTTTTATGATGATTTGCAGGATACAATAGATAAAATTCCACACAATAATATCCTTGTTTTGCTAGGTGATTTCAATGCTAGGGTGGGTGTGTTGGACACAGGGAATGATCTATGGCAAGGTGTTTTATGGAAGCATGGCTTGAGTGAGTGTAACTTTGTAGGCTTGGAGTTTTGGAATTCTGTGCTTTAAATCAGTTCTCAATCATGAACACCTGGTTCCAAAAGAAGGAAATCTATCAACAGACTTGGACACACCCAGCAACAAGAAATGTCACATGATAGACTTTGTCATGACGAGGGCTGGACAGAGAATTGTTTGCAGAGATGTGTAGGTGATGAGGGGAGCAAACTGCTGGACTGACCATAAGCCAGTAAGAGCAAAGCTAAGGGTTACTGTTCCTCGTTCTGCCAAAACAAAAGAGATTTCTTTGCCTTTTGCCATCCATAAACTGAAATCCCCGCCTAGAGGGATGAACACTGTGAAGTATTGGAGCAGCATTTGCTGGCTATACTACTCAGAGCTGGAGATTCCACTGAATGCAACTGGGATGCTCTGAAGTCTTGTATTGTGTCAGCTGCAGAGGAAGTAGTTGGTAGAGGGAAGAGGAAGTAACCAGACTGTTTGAGGATAGTGAGGAGTTGTTGTCACCTCTGATCAAAGCCAAGGATGATGTCCACCTGAGGATTGTATAGTGCAATACTTCAGCCAACCGGAAGGAGTTTACGAGACATCAGAGAAAGGTGAAGGTTGCAGTGGACAATGCTAAGGAAAAATGGATATGCAGGGTTGCCAAGGAGGGGGAAGCTGCAAGAAAAAATGGTAGCACAAGGTTAAAGAGTATCAAGAAGTTGTAGCTAGCTCATGCTGGAAGAAGACCAACTAAACCCACTGCTGTCATGAAAGAAAATGGAAGTTTGACTCAGGGTCTCGAAGACGTAAAAGCCAGAAGGCATCAGCATTTTGTAAAGATACTTAACATACCCTGTGCATTCAAGGATGAAGTAATTAACACTCTGCCACTACCCCCACCACACTTGGATTTGGATATGCCACCCACTGAAGAGGAATTGATACAGGCTCTAACCAAACTGAAGATGAGAAAGGCAGGAGGAAAGTCTGGTGTTCTTCCTGAGTTAATCCTCCATGGTGGTGTAGATCTGTGGGATAGAATGCTGGAGGTGATACAGAAGGTGTGGGAAGAAGGTAAAGTGGTGAGAAACTGTCAGGATGCAGTGATTGTTCCAATTCTAAAGAAAGGTGACCTTAAGCAGTATGACAATTGGCATGGAATAAGTTTGTTGGCTGTGGTAGGGAAGGTACTAGGCAGAATCGTACAGGGAGGATTGCAAGTGATCACCGAAAACATTCTGCCAGAGTCTCAGAATAGATTCAGGAAAGGACATGGTTTTGTAGACATGATTTTTGTTGCTAGGCAGTTTGTGGAGAAAAGCGAGAGAACATAGCGAGTCGTTGAATGTGTTGTTTGTAGAATTGAGGAAGGCTTATGATTCAGTGCCCAGGCAAGCCCTATGGAAGGTCCTAGAGAGGTGTGGTGTGCCAGCAAAGACGTTGAATGTTGTGAAGTCTTTCCACATTGTGAGGTTGCATGCAGAAGTTAAAGTGGGTTCAACTGTAATTGATAGATTTGAGATCTGGAATGGCTTGTGGCAGGGATATACCCTGGCACCCACATTATTTAATATCTACTTTAGTTCTATGGTGGCTAATTGGGGCAATAGGAATAGTGGTTATTCAAGTATGGTAGGAAATTGGTTGGGGACCGCACAGCTAAGTCTAGATTCAGTGAGATGAGAGTAACTGAGTCCCAATTTGCTGATTATGCGGCATTGTATGCAACCTCTCGGGATAGTTTTGAGTCATGGCAGCAGAGTTTGTGAAAGTGGCAAATGAATGGGGACTGATTGTGAGTACTGAGAAGATAATAGGGATGATTGCTGGTGAGGGATTGAATGAGGGTGATGTCAGACTAGTGCAGGTGGAGGGTGGCTCTGTGGATGTAGTCCAGGACTTCACATACTTGGGTGCTAACATCTCAAGAGATGGGGAGATCACTAGTGAGGTGACTGGAAGAATTGCTACAGCAGCTAGAGAATTTGGATATTTGAGGGTGCCAGTATTTAAGAAGAAAAACCTTTCATTAGCCACAAATAGAGCAGTATATAGGGCAGCTGTTCTAGCTGTATTACTGCATGGAGCTGAAACTTGGACGATGAAGGCTGTGCATCCAAGATGTTTGAATTCTTTTCATAGCTGTGTATTTGAATAATCCTGGGTGTAACAAGGTACAAAAAACACTAAACCTCTGATATCAATCTGGAGCAGCTTTTATGATGGCTTGGTCATGTGGGTCGAATGGATGAAGAAAGGTTTCCAAACAGATTGTTGTTTGGGGAGCTTAACATGAAGAGACCATGCCATGGGATGAAGAAGAAGTGGAGGGATGTTTTAAAAGTGGATTTGCAGGCAATTGGTGTGTATGATAGATGGTATGAGTTGTGCCAGGACAAGAAGGGGTGGTTTCATTTGTGTTTCGATAATGTAGTGAAGATTTCAACATCCAGGCGATGGAACACCTGCTCAGCTAACAAGAAATCTGAATTAAGAACACTAAGTTGTGCCTGTGGAAGAAAATTTTGAAGACAAGGAAATCTAATCAGACACAAACATTTCTGTGTGATGCAATCATAAGTGAAGTTTATTGCCATTAGTCCTGGATTCATCAAGGACATTGCCATCATGGTATTTCGTACCATGGGCAGATTGAAGGTTCAATGTTCAAGGTGTGTGTGTGTTTGTGGTGTGTGTGTGTGTGTGTGTGTGTGTGTGTATATGCACGTGCACATGATTAGATTTACAATTTTTAGGTATTTATACTTGAAAATAATACACCTTTTCTTTTGACCACTGGGTTTCTGTACCAAAGAGTAAAAAAATTAGTTAAAAAACTATTCTTAAGAAAAACGTATTGATGTATTCTCTCCACCCCCCCCCCTCCCCCCCACTCCCATGCCATTCCAAGTGTTTCTAGACCTGTGTGATACAGGTACAAATAACTTTAATTGGAAATCCACTTGGCTTATTTTTAGAATGTAAAAACTACTAATAAGAGTTTTAATTAATCAGGTCTCAAAATGTTTTTCATTTGTTGATAGTGACTACCCTGATTGCTTTCCCACCATGTACTAATGAATAGGGGCAGATCAGATAGTCCAGGTGCTGACTAGGTCAGATAAAGTGCAGACACATCAAATATCCACAGTTGTGACTAAGTGAATACCAAATTGTTATGATAAGATCTTAACTTTATTATGTTAAGATTCCAAGGGAGCAAAAGTGCAGCTGACTAAAGTTTATCAATGAACAGTGAAAAGAAGATTATCACTTCATACCTTCACATTCAGCTGTGTTGACTTGTAGAATAGTACAATGGTAGTGTTACTTGTTCAGTACGTCAAAAGCTCAACATTGACATGATAAAAACGTATGTAGCTATAGATATAGAGGAAAGGGTGTTGTGTGTGGTTTGTGCTTGTGTGTGCATGTGCATGCCCCCATCGACAATTTTCCTCCTAATTTCTCTTCTGTCCTGCTAGTTTTCTTTCTTCTTTTCTTACTACCCCCCACCCCCCATTTTCTCTTAGTTTTGTAATTGAACAGCTATTTTTACATTTTTTAAATTCTTTTCTTCCAAACTATTTCCGGAAAGTGGCACCCCTGGTAGTTCTGATCAATTAAGTGGGAAATCCTGGGTTAGAATCCATGTCTGGGCTTTTTTGGCTTCCCACAATCATTTCTTCTTTCACACCCCACTCTCTTTTTCCTTCCTTCTTTTCTTCTCCCCTCCCCTGCCCCTATGTTTCCCTTCCATATTTTTCCTTGCCCACTCCCTTATCTGAGCCCTTGGGTATGCAACTTTTCTCCCCTTTGGTAATATAACTGTTGGCACTCGAAAAAGCTGAACAAAGCCACATTTTTAATTCATTCATGATTGCACTGTTTATTCTTCAATTAGTCAAGAGTGTAACATTGCCTGTATAAAAACTTATGATTCAGAGAGGGACCATAGAGGGAGTATTGTTAAAGCTAGATGTGTTCTATCTCAATTAAAGAAGAGAGAGATGCATGAGAGAATCTTAAGGTACACTATAAATAACAGAGAGAGAGAGAGAGAGACATCTATAAATCATTTTTTTTACAGGCTTAGCAAAATATCTGAGGCATGTTCATTGATTTGATATAAAATACACTGAAGAAAATGTATACACAGCTTTATGCTACTCATGTGGATGTCAACTAAACTTACTCTTTTGTAGGATATTTCTTATACCATTTAAAACCAGACTAATTTCAATACAACATCAAAGGCCTGATAAAAGTCTTCTGAAATAAATAAATATGGTTATGTTTGTGTGACTTCACATGAACTCATTCCAACCAAAGAGGCAGGCTTCAGCAGATGCCACAGAAGCACAGTATATATGGGTAACTATTTAACACCTCAAAGTGTAAGATCAAACAAGTTTGTCAATGAAGCTCTGCACACACATATTTGGCATGAGGTGATTAGAGATAAAATGTAGGTGATTGTCTACCTGGATAACATATCCTATAAACATAACTGGGTTTTCTTTTTCTGATTTGCTTAAATCATTCATTTTTTTATTTCTATTCATCATTTCTTCCTTCCTTCTTTCTCTCCCCCCCCCCCCCCCCTTTTATTCATATATAATTCTGTAGTCAAGGGACAACAATTCCAGCTGCTCTCAAAAAGCAGGTGCCTACTAAAGTCTTGTGGTAGATGTTGATTGATTTTTAAAGTCTGGATCTGTAATGGTCTCAAGGGGAGAGAAGTCTGAGTATACTAGAATTGTCCATATCAACCCAGATATGATCTAATACATACAACTGTACCACCTCATGATTCAAACTTATGATCTTTTGGCCAAAAATATAATAAATTGTACAAAATTTCAATCTTACATAACATTTTAAAATCATCTCAAATTTATAATCAATAAAGGTAATAAAAATAAATCTAAAATATACTTTAAGCAAAAGTCTTTCTTCTTTTTTTTTTTTTTTTTTTGCAGGCTTCAGGCACTTCAAAATTTCCATAAAATTGCACAGTGTCAGAGAAATACTCTAAATAAAAATTAAAAAAATCGGACTGTTCTGGTGTGTTCCTATTGTACACATTGGGAAAAGTAGAACTATTGAGAGTTTGTCCAGACTGAGGTTTTCCCAACTCAAAATGAAGGTTTCCAAACTTAAATTGATAAGAACATGTTATAGTTATTACACCTCATTTTTAGCTGAATTTAATATACCTATATATGATAGAGCTTATTATGTTTGTATATTTATCTGTCAACTCCTCCCACAGTTCTCAAACAATCATGATCAAATATTCTGGACAAACTAAGATTACACTGGAATGAAACCCAACAGGATTTAAAATTTTGAAATTCTAAGCAAAAATGTGATTTTAGTTAAAAATAATGTTTGTACCTTTGATACTGTTTCAAAACATGTGTCATTTCAATGTATCCTTTTAACAAGCTATTACGATAAAAAAAATTTTTTTTTTTTTTACAAAATACCAACAAGACTTAAATTTAGAATGAGACTTCAAAGTAACTGGGTGAGATTACTAATCACATGTGTGTGTAACAATGGGTGTGGTTTGGTCATTACCATACCCTTAGACATCATTATGCCTGCCAAAACTCATTTCTAGACTTATAAGGACGAAATTGGTGGAGTCACTGAGTGAGCATTACTAACCACATGTGGGTGTAGCAATGTGTGTAGTTTAGTATTAACCACACCCACAGGAATTTGTTTTTGTTGCCAAAAGCTAATTACAGGGCAAACCAGGCCAAAATTTGAGTGGTTTCTATTATATTTCATGTTGATATTTACTGGGCAACGCTGGGTATATGCTGCTAGTGCTCTATAATTTTTTATAATTTTTAATCATTTCTAATGATTTATAGGATTGTCACACAGGATTATGGCAACCCCAAAACAGTTAATAAGATCTTACATAACTGTTGGCAACAAGTATTCTGTACAGAACTGTACAGAATTGTACAGAACTATGCATAGATTATATTATTGAGTGTGTAGCCACAAATATATCTATTTACCCTTTACCTCTGTATATGGAAGTCTTGCTCAGATCATATTGATAATAAGTGGCTCTCACCCATGCTTCTGCTGAATATTCAGAAGGCATTGGAATAGAGTCCTCTTGATGTTTCTCTCCATAAAATGCTAATTTTTTGGCCTTGTCTTTTGAATAGTCAACTAAAAAAAACAGGAAGGGGGCAGAATTCAAGTTAGGAAATGGAAGCAAAGATGATAAATATATATAATAAGGTTAACCAAGAGAATTCAGATACTAGATATTGAAAAAATATATACACTCAATAATCAGATAACATATACTTAAAATTAATGCATGCAAGAGTTTCATCCATTGCAAAAGCTATAGCTAAAAACTTACAGTGCCTACTAAACGTTCTATTTTCAAAGAACACCCCCCATCATTCCATTGCCAAGGAATGTTTCTGGCATTTCTGGGGGGACTTGGCATCAGTAAAACCAGGTATCTTCCAGTTACAACAGGGTGGAGTATCCCTTAAAAATAAATCTCTTAAAATGACACCAGATCACTACTTTATTCAGTCAGCAGAGTGCTGGTGATACAACAAATTCAACAAATTCAGCATGGTGTAGTATTAATGGCTAGCTTTCTTGCGCATGCGTGATAAGTCCCCCAGCCAGAAAAAAGAAGTGCTGAATTGATATTTTTCAATTTTTTTTTCTAATAATAATACACCTGTGTTGGTCTGTCCCTGTGAAATTTTCCTTGATGACTACACTGATTGTCAGCTCCACACCCTGGCTCAGTGATAGTGTCATTCTGACCACCAGGATGTAGAGACACTGCTCTCAAGTATACTTGTAACCTCCCTACTACTATATCCTAAGGCTACCCACCTGCTCTTCTATTGAGCAGTGGATCCCAACCCTGAGTTCAGTTAGTCAAAGTATCATCCAAATCTGACCCAGTAAACTGCTGGTATCACTTAACAACAATATTTGCACACAATAGCAATATAATAGTGATAGTGTACAATGCAGAACTGAACTGAACTAATTATGTCAGTTAGCATGTCCTTTTATACTTAGTTGCTTGTCAGGTGATTCTCAAAATAACTATTTCCATATAAGTACTTATCCTTAAAGTATCTATTTCCTTGTTAGTCCATAATTGCTTTTGACTGTAACCATTTAATGATAACCTACAAGCCTCATTTTCGAGATTAACTTCTGTATAAGCCACATTCTCACTATCTGTTTCCATAGCTGTTACAGCCATCACTGGTGTTGGAAGATGGTCTCCCACACCTTCCTCCTCAGTAGTAGTCAGAGAGTAGGTGTCTGACATCCCTCCCCCCCTTAAAAAGAGACTCCTGGTCTCGGGAAAGTCCATCAGCATTTGCATTAGCGTGTCCACTTCAGTGGACCACCGAGAAATTTAAAGGCTGTAGGGCCAAAGCCCAAAGAGCCAACTGGCCATGGCTATTCTTTAAAGTTGAAAGGTTGGTGAAAGGGTTATGGTCCGTTTGCACAATGAACTGAGTGCCCTCCAGGTATGTTTGGAAGTGTTTAATCCCTATCACAATTGCCAGAGCCTCACGCTTGATGGCAGAGTCATTACATTCTCTTAGCTTCTTTGATCTGAAAGTTAAGGGGTGTTCATTTCCCTTTTCATCAATTTGGATTAACATAAAACCTAACCCAGTGCTAGACGTGTCAGTCAGTAGTACAAAAGGCCTCGACCAGTCAGGGGTCATTAGTACAGGTGTCTTAGGCAGAGCTTCTTTCAGCTGGTGGAAAGCTGTTTCACACTTGGGTGTCCATCTGACGGTCTTTGGGCTATCCTTCTTGGTTAAGTCTGACAAGGGACTGGCTATAGTTGAGAAGTTGGGTATGAACTTCTGATAGTACCCGCAGAGTCCCAGAAATGATCTTATTTGTTTCTTCGTTCGGGGTTGGGAGAAATTCTTCACTGCAATCACTTTGCACTGCATTGGTTTTACTGCACCACCTCCAACTACATGGCTTAAGTAGATACACTGGTTCTAAGCAAAATGACATTTCTTTTTCTTGACATGCAGTCCCGACCGTACTTTCTCAAGTATTTGGTTGAGGTGACACTAATGCTCCTCCCAGGTAGCACTGTGCACCAGGATGTCGTCAAAGTAGGCTACCATGAACTTGTGTAACCCATGCAACACTTCATCCATCAATCTCTGAAAAGTTGATGGGGCGGAAACCAACCCAAACAGCATGGTCAAGAACTGGTAGTTCCTGTAGGGTACAATGAATGCATTCTTTTCTTTATCTTTAGGGGCTGCTGGTGCCTGTTAGTACCCCTTGGTTAAATCTAGGGTTGTTATGAACTGAGCTGCTCCGGATGCCATCTATTAGTTCATCAATGCGTGGTAGTGGGTATGGGTCACCAATAGAAATTGCATTTAACTTCCAGTAATCAAGCACATGTGCTGAGGACTATCTTTTTTGGCCACTAAAACAACAGGGGCTGCCCATGGGCTTTTTGAGGGTTCAATAATCCGTTGGTCCAATAGTGTACTAATTTCCTCCCTGAGAAATTCTTTACTATGGTGGGCCAGTTTTTCAAGGAGGTAGTCTGATTGGGGGTGCATCTTTCATAGGAATGGCATGCACCTCTATGGACATCCTACCCAGCACATCCTATATTACCTCCTTAATTTTTTTTAAAATTTATTTAACTCTGTGGTCGGAATTTCTATCAGATTGCTTATTTCCTCAGTTTGTTCATTTTTCTTTCCTTGTCCAGGGTCATGAATGCTGCAGGGACAGGGGATGTCCACTTCGTCATGCAGTTTACATGGAATGTACGGAATCTCTTCTTCCTATTACCTTGATCGATTTGGTAGGTTACCTCCATCACTCTTTTAGAAATGGGGTAGGTTCCTTGCCATAGGTTCTCAAATTTTGATCTCTTTATGGGCCTGAATACCAATACAAAGTCTCCCACTTCAAATTCTCTTACTACCGACTTTCTGTCATGTAGTATTTTTGGCTCTCCTTCTGATTTGTTTCAATTGTATAAGCCATCTATCTAACCATTTCAATATTGGCTTTAAGAGTTTCAACAAATTCAATTGAGGTGTTCTGACCTGTCTCCTCTTTTCCCTTCCAGAATCTCACTATTTGGTCTAAGGGTATTCGCATTGTCCTACCAAACAACATCTGATATGAGGAGAACCCAGTGGTCTTGTGGACCGTCCCTCGGTATGCCCACAGCATGTACGAGAGGCATTCATCCCATTTAGTCTTTTTATTCAGGGTGAGATTTCTCAAAAGGTTTTTCAGAGTGGACTTGAAACGCTCAACCATCCCATCTGTTTGTGGATGGTAAGGGGAAGTCTTTATCTGTTTGATTCTCATGGTCTGACAATAAGATTTTATTGTCTTTGAAATGAAATTGGAACCATTATCTGTAAGTACTTCCTCTGGGATTCTCACTCGGGATGTCATATCTACTAGGCATCTTACTACGGTCTCGGATGTAGTATTTTTGAGGGCATAAAGCTCAGGCCACTTGCTTGTATAATCCATTATCACCAATACATATTTTTTTCCCCGCCTTAGTTCATACAAGGGCACTGACTACATTCATAGCTATTTGCTTGAAGGGTTCAGTAATGATAAGTAATGGGTGTAGAGGGGCTTTGGATAACAGGGCTGGTCCACTCTTTTGGCAAACTTGACAGGATGCACACATAAGAATCAAATCTTTGGCTATCCATGGCCAATCCATTCGCTCTCTCAAGGCTTTTCAACGTTCTCTCTTTGCCAAAATGACCGGCAATTGGTAAGTTATGGGCAATTCGTAGGGTCTTTATATGCATAACTTGGGGGAGTACAATTAGGGTTTTTCCCATTGTCAAGTAAGGCTATCTCTGTAAAATACCCTTCTCCCAAAAATAGGGGCTCCCTTCCCTCCCCACTTTCTCTCTTATGATCTAAGTGTGGTATCAGATCTCAGGGCAATGCCCAGCTCTCGTGGGTTGAGCACTCCCATCGCATCCTCTGAAGCTCCAGCCCCCTCAGTCTCACGCTCTCCAATTTGGCTCTCTCCAGGCACCTCAGTGGACTGGATATGGATCAGACATAATGGCCCCGTCTTGCTCCTGCTGCAGGCGTTCCACCACTTTGAGTGCGGTCTATTGTAGCAGCTGGGCATGGGTCACTAGCATGCCTGACTCGGTCGCGAAGGAATCAGGTGGGGTTGGTTCTTGCTTCTTTAGCTCCTTCTCGAGCTTCTTCCTGACAAAATTTCGAAAATGGAGGATATCCCTACCCGTGAGTAAATCCTGACCAATACGTTCGGATACTCCGACTGGGATCTTTGTAGTTCTTCCCTCAACCTCCAGTTGCACACTTGCAGCTGGGAAGTAAGTTTTTTGGTCAGATGCAGTATGGCAGGGTATATTACATCCTAAATAATCATCTTCTCACATGCACCTCGGATGTACTAGAGTCTTGGTACACCCAGTATGTAGGAAAGTGTCCATCTCCTTCCCATTAATCCGGACTGTCTTGGCCCATTCAGGTGGTGCTGTGGTAGCGACCATACTACATTTAGCTTCTTCCAGCTTTACACGGCAGTTTATTTTGACATGACCCAATTTTCCACAGTGGAAACACTCGATCACTGCCTGTGTAGTGTACCTTGGAGGTCCGCCTCTCCTCCATGATAGTGGTGGTTGTTCCGTTTTCCACCTTCGTTCCTCCTTTTAGAACTCCCTTCTGTCATCCTTTCTGGGGGTGTCTTTCCAATACTGTTCTTTCTCCTTTTGTACTCGAGAATTTCCAACATGTCACACAATAGCTTCTGTGAGATCTCCAAACGACTGACAGTTCAAGTTTCGAATCTGTAATTCCAGCCAGTTGGACAGCTTTGCATTTGCCAATTCTATCAGCATGATTTTTCTGTCTTACATTCTGTTGGTATCTAACCAATGGTAGAAGTTCAAGTAAAAATCTCTTAACCACAGGTCAGGACTAGAAAGATTGAAGTGGTCTTCAAACATACTTTGTCATCGCGATTCGGCAGAGACCTCATATGTGGCTAGGAGAGTCGCTTTCACTGCCAGGTAGTCATCCTGTTGGTGTGCGGGAAGAGAAGAAATGGCCAGCAACCCAGCTCCAGATAATGAATCTCGTAGATAGAGAGTCCAATAAGCTGGAGGACATGACCTGTCAGCAGCTATAGCCTCGAACGTGTCAAGGTATGCCACTATGTCGTCAGAGTTCTCATTGAATTCTTGCATGGTCAACTGGGGGGCTGCTGCTGCTGGAGGTGGGGCCATTCTGGCTGGTATGAGTCCTCGGATGGTCTCCATCCATAGTTGTTGTTCCTGGTTGGCCCTTCGCTCCTTGGTTCGTTGCTCCATATCTTCCTGCCTTCGTGTGGCCTCTTCTTCTGCTCTTCTGTCTTTTTGTTCTGCCCTTCGTTCTTCCGCATCCATAAAGGTCCTCAATCCTAGACTCGGAGTGCTGAAGCCTGGATTGGTGGGGGTAGAGAAGATCGGGGGATCAAATATCCCTCCTGGGGTTGCGAAGCTTGAGGCTGCTGAGATCTGACTTATAGTATATCGGTCTCCTCCTGGTTGCGTCATGGTTCTTTCTTAATTTAATCAAATAGATAGTTACAATTATACAATAGTTATTCTATCAATCCTACCAGCTGCCACCAATGTGAGCTCTACACCCTGGTTCAGTGACAGTGAGATTCTGACCACCAGGATGTAAAGACACTGCTCCCTAGTATACTTGTAATCACCCTATTACTATATCTTAAAGCTACCCACCTGCTCCTCTATTGAGCAGTGGATCCCCGCCCTGAGTTCTGTTAGTCAAATGATATTCTGACCACCAGGATGTAGAGACACCACTCCCTAGTATACTTGTAGTCTCCCTATTACTATATCTTAAGGCTACCGACTTGCTCCTCTATTGAGCAGTGGATCCCAACCCTGAGTTCTGTTAGTCAAAGTATCATCCAAATCTGACCCAATAGACTGTTGGTATCACTTAACAACAGTATTTGCACACAATAGCAATATGATAGCGATACAGTACAACTCAGAGCTGAATTGAACTAATTAAGTCGGTTAGCATGTCCTTCTAGACTTTGCTGCTTGTCAGGTGATTCTTAAAATAACTATTTCCATATAAGTACTTATCCTTAAAATATCTTATTTCCTTGTTAGTCCATAATTGCTTCTTGACTGTAACCATTTAGTGTTAACCCACAAGCCTCATTCTCAAGATTAACTTCTGTATAAGACACATTCTCACTATCGGTTTCCATAGCTGTTGCAGCCATCACTGGTGTTGGAAGATGGTCTCCCACACCTTCTTCCTCAGTAGTAGTCAGAGTGTAGGTTTCTGACAGTGATTTTGAAAATTCTTTGTATGAATGTTCCCAGGTTCTGGTAAAAGATCATTTGCAGAACACACCCACAATCTTCCCCAGAATGGAATCCAACAAGCCTCATGGTATTTGGTATTTTAAAATGACCTGGTGCTTTATATAGCATGGTTTGTAGGGTAAGTGTACTTCTCAAACAATTATTCTTTAATAATCATCCTATTATATATACTTTTTTTGGCTCATCAAAAAATGTAAGCTTTATAGTGCTTACAACCTGATGGCAGGCAAATGAGTGAGATGCACCACAGAGATGAGTGAGATTGCAATCTTCATGAGTAAGATATGCTGATTCACCACGGTTATGAGGATAATTTTTTTTTTTTTTTTTTTTTTTTTTTTTTTTGTATGTAATGCATTTATCAGCTTCTATCATTTTTGATAGGAGTAGATATCAGGTTTTCAAATGTCATCACCTGGGTAACATTTTGGCAATTTAATCCACCATCTAAACATAGTTTGACATTGAAGTGGTTTTTACTCACATACACATCTGAAAATTACTGGATTTCTTAGCATCAAGTGTGAGACTTCTGGCTTCAAAATAATCTTATCTTAGTATCACACAAAACTCTTTCTTCTGCATCTTCAAAGTGTTGCAAGGTTAATACTTGAAACTCAGTCAGCCATCAGTTCATATTCACCTACACCATATCTATATTATGAACCCATAGCTAAGGCAAGAGTTTTTCATTTGTTGCTATTTTGTAAGTGTTTAGTTAAAGTACAGAGTGGGGGCTGGTGGTGTAGGTTCTTCTTCTTTTTCTCGAGATTCCTCCTCAAGCTCTTTTATTAAAAAGTTTCAGAAATGGGGAATGCCTCTTCCCATTAGCATATCCTGGCTAGTGTGCTCCGACACTCTCACGGGTATCTTTGTCACTCTCCCCTCGACCTCAAACTCTACATTAGTAGCGGGAAATTAGTTCTGTTTGGTTGAAGCCATCTTGTAGGGAATATCCTATCCCAGGTAGTCTTCTTTGTCGATGCACTGGGAGTGTATAAGGGTCTTGGTACATCCTGTGTCCAAGAGAGCCTTGATTTCCCGTCCATTGATATGTACCGTCTTCTTCCACTCTGGCAAAATCTGGTTGTGGGGTACCAGGAGGCACTTCGCCTCCTCCAGCTTCACCCTGCAGTCTCTCTAGTAATTGCTTCTCTGGCCACACCTTTAGCACTCAGGGGAATACTTAACATCTTAGGTAGTTCTAGTATGTTTGAAATTCATGTCATGATCATAAGTGTTACCTCTAAAACCTTCCCATTTGTTGTGTGAAGGTCCCTCTCTCCTCTCCATTTCACGGGGTCTCCCCGTTTCTCCTCTTTCCTTCCTCTCTGGTCTGGTCTGGAGGGTGTTCGCTCCGGTTTCGACAAGCTGAACTATCTGGTGACTGCTTCCTTGAGTTCTTCATATATGGATGGCATCAGTTGTCTCATCCAGATCTCCAGCTAGCAGGGAAGTTTATGTAAGGTCAGCTCCAATAACAATATCTCTTCAGCAGGCACTTTATTCACCTGTACCCATTATTTATAGGCTTGGCATCAACCACTGAACCATGCATTGGGGTCTCCCTGGCTAAATATGGAGTCTAACTCTTTATTTCTGTATTTTTCTTCAGAAACATGATGCCTTATGTTCGTGATGTAGCTGGTATAGAGAATGGCTGCGGCTCCGACTCTCCCTGCATCAAGATGCTCATGGCCGATGCCTGGCTTCGAGTCAGTCAATCGGCTCTTGGTGTTGACATAGATTTTTGATGTCTATTCATGTTAATAGATTGTACTGAGGCAGGAATGGTAATGACCCATGCCAGGTAATGCCATAAAGACACCCTCAAGGAGGAGGAGCGCCTTAGGCATGAGCAGGATGGGCCAGTCATCACCATGCTTGACTCAGTCGACCATGGAGCACAGGTAAAGGGGGCTGAGGATCTTGAGACCCAGATGGGCTGAGCTGAGTCACCTGGAGTGAGCCAGGTGGAGGGGCAATGCACTGAGGGGTTCGAGATGACCAACCTGACCGAGGAGTTTGGTGCTGTGGACGAAATTGACTCGGTGGACCTGAATGAAAAACGGGAGGAGGAGATGGACGAAGCTATTTCTCCAGACGAATTCAAGGAGGAGCAACACAGAGACACTTGTCTAAGGAAAGTAAGGGACAAAGCACAACATGCAGGTAGCCCCTACTTTTGGGAGAATGGGTTATTGTTAAGGAAACCATATTGTGGTATGGGAAAGGATTTAGTCATAGTTTCAAAAGGGGCAAGGAATAAGGTGATGAGACTAGCCCATGTTTCTATGGTAGCGGGGCATTTTACCGATAGAAGACTTCAGATGATAAGGGGAAGAATGAATTGGCCTGTGATTGCTAAGGATGTAAGGGTTATTTTTGATAGTTGCCCAGTGTTTCAAAAAGCTCCCCCCTAACCCCCCCCCCCCCCCCAGTAGTGGCCAGAGCACCCTTGCAAACATTACCGATGATTGGGAACCTTGTTTGACAGGATAGCCATGGACATTTTTGGCCCCCTAAAGCGAACTGCTAGTGAGAACTGCTTTATCCTTATTGCCATGGACTATAACACAAAGTGACCGGAAGCCTTTGCTCTTAAGAATGCCAGAGCAGAGACCATAGCAGATTGTTTGGTAGATCTATCTTCCAGGGTGGGTTTGCCAGAAGAGCTATTGACAGATATCACCTTACCATCCCCAAACCGATGGCATGATCGAAATATTTAATTTGACTGTGAAAAGATTTGAAGGAAATTAATTCACAGTTTTGTGATAGAATGGGATAAGTCCTACCCTTTATACTTTGGGCTTATCGAGGTACACCTCACAAAATCACAGGGTTTTCCCCTTACCACCTCTTGTATGGGCGGGAAATGAAGATGCCCCTTGACCAATAGGTTCGGTACTAGAGGGGAAAGGAGAGTGAGAGTGAAACTGACAGCCTAGAGTACATACGAACATTACAAGCACACATGGAGATAGCCAGAGAGTTGGCTAAAGAACAAGAAGTCAAACAAAAGGTATGCCAGAAACAGCATTGTGGTAAGAAAGCAGTGGATACAATTTCTAAAGAGGGTATTTTTGTACTGGTATTTTGACCAAGAAAACAAAACAAGTCATTAAATGAATGGCCAGGTCCGTACCCTATTACAGAAAAAGTAACCCTTGTCACCTAATGAGTAGATGTGGGGGAGAAAAAGAAACCCAAGGCATACCACGTCAATTGCATGAGGAAGTGGCATACCACTACCGCAGCTGTCTTCCTCAGCCAGGATGAGGGGGTGAAGGAAACTGGATAGGTTAGCAACAAAAAAAAAGAGATACACATGCCCATATGCCATTGCACCAACTCAGGGAATTATAAAGGTTGAAAGTGAAGTACCAAGACATGTTGCAGGATATACCAGGGAGGATGGGCCTAATTGAACATGTCATAGCAACGGGAGATGCTAACCCAATAAGACTGCCCCCTTATAGGTTAGCTCATAAATCCCAAGAAGTATTGAGGGAGGAGATATGAATATTGTTAGACTAAGGCATCATAAAACCCTCAACCAGTCTGTGGGCAGTATCAATAGTTCTAGTGTGATGGTACACAACGAATATGCGTCAATTATAGAAAGCAGAATGGAGTGATTCTAAATGACCCATACCCTTTACCCAACATTGAAGAGTTAATAGCCAACCTAGGAACCTCAAAGTTCATTATGACCTTAGACCACACAAAAGGATACCACCAGGTGCCTGTCAAAGCTTAACATCAGGAGAAGACAACCTTTGTTATACCTTATGGGAAATGCGAGTATAACACCATGCCTTCTGGGTTAGTCACTGCACTGTCAACCTTCCAAGAGTTAACAGATAAGGTTTTGCATGGTTTACATGAGTTTTCAGTAGCATACCTAGATGACATCCTGATCCACAGCCTTACTTGGGAAAAACATTTGAAGCTCCTGGACATAGTATTCAATTGAGAGGCGAACCTAAGAGTTAAGCAGAAGAAATGTGCCTTTGCTAATGCCAGCTGTGGTTATCTTGATTATATCATGGGCAGTTTGGAGGTGAAACCTGTGGAGGATAAAGCGTTAGCCATCAAGAATTTTAAAAGGCCAATTACGAAAAAGGATATGAGATCATTTTTAGGAATGTGTGAATATTACCAAAAGTTCATTGAGCAGTTCTCAACCATAGCAATGCCTTTAACTGAGCTCACCCAGAAGAGTATGCCCAACAAAGTCAAATAGGATAGGAAGTGTGAGAAAGCCACCTCCACGTGGAATAGTGTGCTCACTCAAGCACCTATACTATCCACACCGGACTGGACTAAATCCTTCATATTGCAAATTGATGCCTCAGCATTTGGATTGAGATATGTACTCTCTCAGATTAACAACCTGGGGGAGGAACACCCTATAGCATTCGCATCAAAGAAACTCTCTCTACCTGAACAAAACTATTCTGCTATCTAGAGAGAGGCCCTAGGAATTGTAAAAGGAATTGAACACTATAGAACTTACCTCAATGGGAATTCATTTGCAATACATATGGACCACAATCCTCTGACCCACCTAGCAAATCTGAAGGCAGTCATGAGAGGTTGGCACTTTGGCCCCTATCTCTCCAACATTATCAGTTCAAGGTTGAACATGGAAATGGTAGAGCTAACACCAAAGCTGATTATCTCTCCCTAGAGCCTGATTCAGCAATTAAGGTTGTGGGAGTGTCAGAGCCACAGGAGGAGGACCAATCATAAACTAATACAAATGTGATTGCTCAAGAGATGCTGGCTAAAGACAGGAGTTATGATAATTCTGAAGTTAATATGAATGTCGGTGACAAAGAGATGCTGGTAAGGGCTATTATGAGAACTCACATGATAAGGATTCAGCCGACCCCTTTGAGCAAGGGCCTAGGAAGTAACCATAAACTATAAAGGATATAAGACAGAGATAACAGAGTATAATTAGCTCTCAAATAATTACTGAAGTAGTGTATCATTGTTCATAATTGTACAAGAATTGTAAAAGAATCTATTGTCTGATACCAGCAGTTCACTGAATCAGTTTATGATATAATTACCTTTCCTAAGAACCCATGTTGTGATCCAGCCACTAAGATAGGGTTGGTTTGGTAGCCTTGATATGAAGTTGGGTAGTGAGATCTAACTTGTCTGTCAAGGATCATGTGGCTGCTCTGGTTGCCTGAGTAACAGAAGACAAGAGCCAGGGAGGGCTAACAATACTGTTCTTCAGATTTTTTAGCCTATGGTTTAAGTTGGGTAAAACATATGATCATGCCAAATTTCAAGGAATCCATCTATACATTTAGTCAGAATAATGATAACATACAGACAGACAGACAGACAGACAGACAGACAGACAGACAGACAGACAGACAGACAGACAGACAGACAGACAGACAGACAGACAGAGAGACAGAGAGACAGAGAGACAGACAGACAGACAGACAGACAGACAGACAGACAGACAGACAGACAGACAGACAGACAGACAGACAGACAGACAGACAGACAGACAGACAGACAGACAGACAGACAGACAGACAGTATTACAGACAGACGGACAACAGACTGATGGAGCAACCAACCAACAGATATACTATTCATGCTTTTATAGCATACTAGAAAAAGTGCCTTCACCCTCGGCAGGTCTCCTACTCTAACAGCCTCAGACAGGGTAGACAACATTCCTGGGGTTGTCCTACAGTTATGTATATATGAAATAGCTATAAAATTGAAGGAAAGGAACATAAAAGCCAGAATCCAGACTAATTTATGTATCAAGAGAAGCAGGAACATTTGCTTTTTTGTAAATTGATCTACAGAACCAAGGCCCATTATTCCAGCTCTCTATTTGTCTAAAAGGAATAATTGTAGTGCTGTGCCACTACTCATAACCACCAATCCATTTCAGAAAACTGGAAAACAAAAATCAAAATTATTAACTTTTTCATAAGTCATTTTGAAATATACTCCAAGCACCTTTTCAATTTCCAATCTAGAGTGGAATGCTCTTTTTAAGTGATGTTTCTCCCTTTTAGTGTTCGATGTTAAATGTCTTGTCTGTATTAAACAGAAAGTAGAGGTGCACCAAGCTGCCACAAAGCATGTCAGGCAGACTCTTATACCACCGTCCTACCCCCCCCCCCTCTTCCTTCCCTGCTCCAACCTTTTAAATGTTGCTGCTGCTTTAATGCAACTGCACAGCCGTATTTGTCAGTTTATCCTTCTGAGGTCCAGGAATAAATGTCATCAAAATGAAGGTCCATCCATTCACAGTATTAGGAAAGGCAATCCATTTTGTTTTTGTTTACACATTTCAGACAGGAATTTGCTACATCTGTTTTCTTCCTCAGGAAAGTCTTCAGGTTCCTGTTAATTACAGAACTCTCAATAGTGGAGAAAATTTTTGTTATTAAAAAATGCACGATATTGTTACTAACTCCTCTTTTTGTATCTGTATTTACCAACACCCACAATAATTATGGCATCCCTTTTATCTATTCATATATATTCTACCTTGTATCACGTGTTCAGGATATAAGTGAATTGATGCAATGTGCTATTGTAGAAGTTGATTAAAAGTTATCTCTTTGAATCCTTTTGGGAGTTCATCAAATTAGACAAAAAAAAAACAAAGTGGCCATGAGGATGACCTTTGCTAGAAATTATGGGGGAATTGAACCTTTTCAGCCAGAGCAAGGAACCATCATCGCTTATCTTGAGAGGGTTGACTTATACTTTGAAGCCAATGCAGTGCCAGTTGCTAAGGGAGTGATAGTCATGTAGAACTCTATCAGTGGTAAGGTCTATGTGCTACTGAGAAATAGCCGAACATTTTTACTTGCATGCAAAAATCAAGCAGAGGATAAAAACATAGCTGATTATATTGCTGAACTTCCAAAGGTGTCCACTCATTGTGAATTTGGTGACTATTTCCAGCAAGCTCTACATGATTGCTTGGTCTGTGGCATGAAAAGTGAGAGTACACAAAGGAACTTACTTACTTTGAGGGACCTTTCATTTGCCAGAGCTTTGGAGATAGCAGAAGGCATGGAAGTAGCTGAGAGAAACATACATCAGCTACATCGAGGTTATTATGCTGCAGTACATAGTGTAACACAGCCAGGTTATTGTTGGGGGAAGAGTAATCACAACTCCAATAATTGTCATTTCAAGGATGCCATTTGCCATGCATGCAAAAAGAAAGGGCACCTCGCTAATATTTGCTGATCAAAGGGACGATTTCCAGACAGACAAAGGCCTGAGGGAGAGATAACCAAGAAACAGTACAGAAGGAAGTACGCTAAAGCAAAGTTGGTACAAGCTGAGAGTGAAGAAAATTCTGGAACCAGTGATCGAGAATTGTCCACGCACAAGGTGGAGTACTCTTCTACACACCCAATCACTGTGGACTTGTCAATTAATGGAATGAAGGTGAACATGGAAGTTGATACAGGTGCTGCAGTCACAATTATTTCTGAGTCAAACCAGGTACAAAGCCAATAGTTTATCGATGAAGACGAACACCATTTGCCTTATAAGATAGCATTAAGAAGAAGCTAGAACCATTGGAGCAAGATGGCATTATTGAGATACTGGAGACAAATCATGGGCTGCACCCATTGACCCAGTTCCAAAAAAGGATAGAAAAATAAGATTGTGGGGACTACAAAGTTTCTACACACCCACATCTTGAAGTGGAACAATAGCCACTGCCTAAACCAGATGATCTGTTTGAATCTTTGGCTGGAGGCAAGAAGTTTACGACATTGGACTTAACACATGCCTATTAACAAATGTTACTTCAAGATGATACTCAACTCTAATTAAATGTGAATACTCATAAAGGATTGTACAAGTACTTGAGATTACGTTGGATCAGGTCCAGCTATTTTTCAGAGAGCCATGGACACTATACTACAAGGTATTTATTATGTAGTGTATTACCTGGAAGATATTTTTATTACTGGTATAAATGATCAGGAGCAATTAGGGATATGGAGGAGGTTTTCAAAAGCTTACAATATTATGGCATTCATCTCCAGTTGAGTAAATGTTCATTTCTTCAAGAGTCAGTTGAATATTTGGGTCATCGCATTGATGCAGAGGGCTTACACACCACTTCAAGGAAGGTTGAAGCTGTACAGTTAGTACCTGCTCCCAAATACCAGATTCAACTGAGGTCTTTCCTAGGCCTAATGCATTATTATGGAAAAATTTTGCCTGAAATGTCTTCTTTGCTACATCTCTCAACATTCTACTAAAGACTAGTTAGGAATGGAAATGGACAACTGCCTTCTAAAGTGCCAAGAACTTGTTAACGTCTGCATCTGTGTTAGCTCACCATGATTCAGAATTGCCCCTCCAATTGGTGGGAGATGCTTCTGATTACGATATGGGGGCTGTGATTTCTCACACCTATCCAGATGATTCAGAGCAGCCAATTGTGTACGTATCTAGGATGTTCACTAAAAGTGAAAAAAATTATACTCAACTCGAATAGGATTCCCATTCCCTGGGGTTTGGAATTTGTAAGTTTTATCAGTATTTTTGTGATCTCAAGTTTATCTTTTACACCAACCACAGAGCATTAACCACCATGTTGGATGATTATAAGATTGTATTCAAACCAACTTAGGTGCATACTAATGCTTATTGGCTATCGCAATTTCCAGTTGCTACTACTGCTACCACAGTTGAGACAGAAGGTGTGTCTGTTTTCAATATTTCTCAGATTTATTCATTGCCAGTCACATCTTCCCTATTTTGAAGAGCCACACTATAAGATCCAGTATTGGGATGTCTACTCATGTATACAAATAATGGTTGGTGTGAGGAGGAATCGTCAGAATTAAAACCATACTGGACACGACGAACGGAGATCACGATTGAGGTAGAATGCCTAATGTGGGGTATGTGTGTGATTATTCTTAGAAAGTTGCAGCACCACACTCTAATGGAATTACACTAAAGTCATTCTGGTATAGCCATAAAAAAGTCCATTGTGAGAAGCTCTGTGTGATGGCCTAAAATCTGACAAAATCTTGCATAGCTTGTCAAGTAGCCAGGAATGCAGCAATGTTTGCATCATTACATCCTTGGATGTGGACATCAAAACCATGGCAATGTATAAATATATATTTTGCAGGACTATTTCAAGGTCGGATGTTTTAATTATTGTAGATATTCATTCTTGTTGGCCTGAATTGATTGAAATGAGGAGTATAACTGCAACATCTACCATTCAGGAGTTAAAACGCCTGTTTTCTGCATATGGGTTGCAATTACAAGTTGTGTCTGATATTAGTCCACAATTCATGTCAACAGAATTCAAGACATTTATGCATGAAAATAGGATGAAACACATTTGATGTTCACCTTACCACCCCTCGTCCAATGGAGCGGTGTAGAGTTTTGTCCAATCATTCAAACAAGGAATGAAAGTATGTGAGAAATCCAGACAATCATTCCAGCAGACACTGATGAATTTTCTCCTTACATATTGGAGTACACCACATAGTACAACCAATGTTGCACCTTGTACATTTTTTTTTAGGAGAAAAGATCGTACGCTGTTTGATCTACTTCGTCCTGATGTTGAGGGCACTGTTGCTTCAAAACAAGTAGGTCAGAAACACCATCAAGATAAACATGTGAAAGTCTGAGTGCTTTATTTGGGATAGAGAGTATTGGTCAGGAATATTCATCATGGACAACTGTGGATTCCAGGTACTGTCATAAAAAGAATGGACTACTATCATACCTTGTTCAGGTATCAAATAACCATGTTTGGAAGAGACACATTGACCACATCAGAACAGTGAATGATAGTCCACAACAGGTATAGGAAGAGCATCTAGCACAACTGGATTCTGGAGGTCACCACTGTATTGACAGTTCAGATGACAATTTAATACCTGGGTCAGTTTCTGACACAGGACAAAATCATCTCCCAGAAACTTCATGTCCAGTTATTTGTGGAATTTCTGAGATGCCACTAACCTCTGATGTCATGGACACTACAGATTTATGCACAGACTCTGGCACTCAACCAACATCCATTGCGACTCCTACTCTTATGTTTACTCCTAACACTCCTCGGAAATATCCACTGAGAGACAGGGAGAAACATTGGAGGTTTAAGTGAAGCATTCATTCATGCAAGTGAAGGAGTGTGATATTGTTACTAACTAATTGTTATAATCTATATTTAGTTACACCAACAATCATTATGTCATCTTCTTTATCTATATATATATATATCCTACCTTGTATAACATGTTCAGAATATAAGTGAATGGATGCAATGTGCTATTAAAGAATTTGATTAAAAATTATCCTTTGAATCCTACTTGGGAGTTCATTAAAGTAGACAAAACACCATAAATGGATCTCATTGTCCTGTTATATATCTACCTTGTGAAAAAAAAGAAAATAAAGAGTAAAAGGAGGATGAAGGTGAGACCTATTTTTCCTCCACATAGATTATCTAGTAATGCACAATATAAATTTTATTAATATCTTCTGTGAAATGAGGCTCTCTGACTGTTGGTAACTTCCAGGCATTTTCTTTAGCCTTAATATATTATAACCCTCAGCTGATGGTTGCCAAAGGCAGAAAGTTCTTCCATGATATACTTTTTTACTCCATGGATATCACTTGAGAAATAAAATGAGCACTTGTATGTGTCCTCAGCGTGGATTCTGATCCAAGGATAGTGCCAACCTATGCAGGAGTCCATTCAGTAAGCACCATCATATTAGTCCCTAACCTATTCACAATAACATCAAATAGGTTGGAGTAAAGCAAAACAGCAACATGCGCAAGGGATTGTCTTGTGCCATTTTGTGGATAATGGCCTGAAGATCATGATTCTCTTTCACTTAATACTATTGATACTATTCTTGACTCTGTAGATATGAAATATAGCCTATTTGCCCAAGTAGTGGATGGGCATGCATAGAGACAGTGTAAAAAAAATTAGAAGAATCGTGGGGAATGAACTCGGGACTTTCAGCATAAGAGACCACTACTTTAACCGCCAAACCATAGTTTTTCAAGCTTTTTGTAAAAAAAATTGATTTATTTTTTTCTTCGCCAGGGGAACCACTTCTAAAAAATGTCTGATGTATAACCTCATGTTGAGACCTGTGAGATCATATGGGATATCCTCAAGAAGACACACATGAAGACACCATGACATGCTGCTTATTGGGTGGGAAACAGTAGAGGGTTTGAGCAACTGTGGAACTTTCCTAACTGCATCGGTACATCATTGTGTAGAACTTCATTGTTAAATTTGAAGATATTAAGTGATAATCTTATGTGAAAATACAAAAGCTTTGATGGGAAGCATGTGGTCATTCAAGCTCCCATTGGTGCCTGGTTTCTCTTATTTTAACTACAAGGGGGCCCATTCAATTGTTTTGATGGCAGTTTGTGATGCTCATTATAGGTGGTTATTATTCAGAAGTTTAAAAAAATGAGACAGGGAAATAAAATTTTTGTTATTAAATTTAGGTTCATTCTCGTGGACATTGGTGATTATGGATGCCACAGTGATGGGGGAGTACTTTCTAATTCTGATTTTGGTCAAGCTTTGGTAAATGACTCTCTCTTTATTCCTGATCCATGCCCTCTTACAGGTACCACACAACTGAAGCTTCCCTATGTGATAGTTGCAGACAAAGCATTTTCCTTAAGGATAAACATGGTGCGACCATATCCTGGAAAGAAATTCCCAGGTGTATCAAACATATATTTAAATATGCTTTTTAATTACTGGTTATTTCATTAATGCAGAAGATCAAGCCACATTTAAGTACAGATTGAGTAGGGCATGCAGGGTAATTGAGAACAGTTTTGGGATACTGGCGGCAGCTAGGTGAGCAACTATAACTGCAGCAGTACAGCCATGCAAAACATGTTATTGGTTTAATTTATATCGGGTAGGTGGCGCATCTTCAGGAGACCCATCATTTTAGAACCCAGTCGAGTGGGAGTGTATGTTAAGGCAGCAGTATACCTACATAACTACCTATGGATGGAAGAGTCGGCAGTTTATTGTCCATCTGAGTTTATTGATGGGAAAGACAGGAATGGTAATCACATTGATGGAAGGTGGAGGGCAGACAGTGATCCTTGTAGTGGTTAAGAACCTGTGTCATGTGCTGGAGTTAATAGGTTAGTTCTAATTATAGTCCCATTGATGAGTTCAAATTAAATATATGTAATAATATATGTAGGTATTCAAGATCAGCTGCTACAATGAATGATGCCTACAAAGATCACTTCACCAGCAGCATTAGAGAAGTCTCTTGGCAATACTCGCACGTTAGGAGAACATAGATATAATTGTATATATTTATCAATTAGCATTATCAGCATCCATGTCACATTTACCATCAGCACATGTTAAATTATCCCTTCATTCAGAATTGCTTCTGACATTATTAGCAATAGGTACATATTTTGCACTCCATTACAAATATGTATTATATAATCCAATTTCATCCAAAATTAATAGTTGTCTTCATGTGAATGTTCGCTGTTCTGGGGGTATGGCATGGGTGAACAGGTTAGGAATTGTGGTTGGGGTGGGAAATGTGGTTGGGGTGGGCAATGTGGTGGGGTGGGCAATGTTCAGGGAAACTGGATTCTAAGATCAATTGTCTTAGTTTAGGTTTACAAAAACATTCTGATAAGGAGACATTTTCCTTAGACTCGCTGCAACCTCCATTCCAAAGAAGTGCTCTTCATCATAAGGATTTCTTTTTTGGTTGCCATCTTTTGCCTCCTTGCCTCCCTCTTCTCCTCTATTTATTGAAGTATAGCTTGATCAACATCATTGACTGGCTTCTTCCTATGCCTTGTCCTCTTGGAAGGTGATGGTGATGGTGTCTGAAAATCAGCTCCATTATCTCCAGCTGTGTACTGAATTAAACTATGCACAACAAAAAGGAACAAAGAACTAATAATATATCAAAATTATTTGACAAGCACAAAATATATTTTACCTCTCCTCAATGTCTGAGTCCAGGCCATCTTCCAGGGAGCTGGTGATTGGGAGCAGTGGAGGTGGACGGAATAGGACCAGTGGAGGTGGATGGGGTAGGAACAGTGGATGTGGATAGGGTAGTGTTGGGTCATTGGAGGTGGATCAAATTGTAATACCAGAAGCAACATTCTCCAATGAGTAGTTTGAGGAGTTTCTATTTTTAAAAAAGAAGAAAAGTTGCTTTGTTTAGTAACTGCCAAAGTCACCATTTCCTTTTGGTGAAGCATTTACTTTCTGTGTTTTACGGTATCTTTAATAAAACTAATAATAGTAAATAGATGCCAAGCTAGTGTATACATTGGTTCCTCTTCACCACTACAGCCTGCCTCCCTCACCTGTTATGCCACTACAAGAAATAATATATACTTTAAATTTTATGGGAGCAGATTCATAAGCAATACTACCTATATTTACTTTCTTTATCTCCCACACAAACTTATCCCTGAGGGCCTTCCACTTCTTAAGGCAATTCTCTGCCTTCACTTGATTTCCAACCTTTACAAATGTAATATTATAGCTCATTAGCTCTGTAGATGCAAATAGCTCTACCAAATTGCTCGTAGTTTACCTCCTTATATAGCTTTTTACCTGAATGGCAACCTCTTTCCAGGCATTCTTCTTAGCCCTCATATCTTTGTACTTGTGGAAGAAACCAGCCACAAGCAGGAGTACTTTTTTACAAATTTAACCAGCTTTTTGTCATCTATTTTTAAAAAAAATTTTTGGCTGACAGTATGTTACCTTGACTTTGGAATAGAATTTTTTTTCTTTTCCAAGGTTGATTTCATTCATGGTTCACGGAACCACGCTTCGTTAGGTGAAGCCATTTCACTGATGAATGCTGAGCGGGGTGTGCTATATAGATATGATTTTGATATTCCCTAGTGACACAGGTTCTAAATATATATGGATTTGTTCCTCCCCCTTCATCTGTTTCAGTGTGAATGAGGATACACAGAAAGACAGACAGACAGACAAGCAGACAGACTATTCATATTTCATAATATACTAGAGAAAAACCTGCCGTACTGGTTTTTATCCATGAGCTCCACAGGAGCTCACATGTTATAAAAGTTATATTGAAATCATTGTTCTTGTGGCACTTCCTCAGAATAACAAAATATGGGTAGTTTGCCACATATAGGAATTATATCCTGTAAGTATTTCAAAAATTAAGCACATGCCCAAATGCGCAGGAGCTTTAACCCTATTAATAACCCCCCCCCCCCAATATATCTCATGGGCTATGTGCATGCAAAAATGAACAGGAGTTTCAAACTAATAATAAACCCTAATGTATATTTCATGGGCGTACCTACTCCTTCAGAAGATGAAGCAGAGAAAAGTGTTCCTTGAAAACTGGAAAGCACCACAGTGAGTTGTCTAGGTATACCCAGCATACAGAATGAGCTGGTTGTGCTTGATACATTTCAAGCTTGTTCACAAAATTGTCTGCTTTGAAGATATGTTGCAGGCTTCTAAAAAAAAAAGAGAGAACATGTGATTGAATTAAATATTTTCTAGAAATATCATTTTTGTTATATTTTAGCATTAAATGCTAAGAGGAATGGATATGGCCAGTCGGATCCACCACATATTATTCGAAGAGTCAAGTTGCGCCTGTAAAAGGTAACTCAATTAAATTTTTCTGGCCAAAGTACAATTTTTTTTTTTTTTTTTTTTTTTTTTTTTTTTTTTAATAATATAGAAGGGGTGTAGCCATATAAAATGCTCATGACATCCCCTTGGTGACACTTATTTTAAACATATGCAGGTATATTGATCTAATTTCAATCGCTCGATATGTACATATATGCATATACGTGTTGTGTGTGTGTGTGTGTGTGTGTGTGTGTGTGTGTTTGTGTGTGCGCGTGTGTGTGTGCGCGCGCACGTGTGTGTGTGTATACTGACCTTCCACTACCCCCAGCTACCATTGTTGATAGGTATACTAAGAGTTATTATAAGTTGTTGACACAAAGAAAACTCTAAAGCAGGTATTGTGATACAGAACTAATAAGTGAGGTGCACAAATCATATGACATAAGTAAAAGGTCTGCTCAGGGAAACTATAAAAAAAAATAGCTTATAAGAACTGATTAAATATGCTACACATGCTCACAATATCCTCAAGTTAGCTAATGACTTGTTCAGTTAATGAATCACAGATATTACACTCCTCCACTGAATTTAAGTTCATTAACTTATGCAGTCCACCCATGAAATTTATCCTAAACGGTCAGGGACATTGGCCTAGTGCTTGGTCAAGCAGCTCAGGATAATGCCTAACCAACATTTTTAGTAAACTACACCAATTTACCTTGCCATGCCAATTTTTTTAAAAGAAATAATGGCTGCTAGCGATATCATTGAAGAACAAGGTAGTGAAACTGCCACATTTGCCACTGAATTTTAGCTTCCTCAGTCGTCCTTTTTGTATGAATACACATAAATATTGTTTAGGAAGACCTGATTTAAAGTATTGAACTCATTAATTTAGTATTGGTTGCTCCTGCTACTAATGCAGAGTGAACGATGATTTTCCGAGACTTAATTGTGAACATTGAGACTCAGCAGCGATATAATTCTCTCATGTCATTGCTCAACAAAAAGGAATATACTAACAATTCATATCTGAATGATGTTGAAAGTGAATTTCATAAAATAAGGGACTGCAGTAAGTCAAAATTCCCATTTCATTATAAAAGTTAACCAATTCTTACTCATATTATGATTCCATATCCAAGTCACTCATGCAGAAGGGGAAATGGGTAGGGTTATGAAAGTTGGTGTGAACAGCCATGCCATATGCTGTCCTTACCAATGTAAAATGTATTGCTTCACCTATGAGAGGGTGTATGTTTCAATGTGAGCATGAAGGAAATTTATCTGATGGTGATTGCTGACATCTCAGAAGCATGGCTGACTGTGTTGAAATGGAAGGAATTCATATTATAGAATCAAAACTTGCAACAGCTTCATATGTCTCCAATGTGTCTATTATTTTGTTAAATATAACTAATTCATCTTATGAGTTAGTATTAATTTCACCCAATGTTTGAGAATAGATATGGTCAATGTATCTTCAAACTACTCTTCAATCAGGAAGTGTGATGTGATAAGACAGAGAACCCTTAACAGTAAAAATTGTACCAGTTAACCACCCCTTTCCCAGGGGCAAATCCAGTACAAAAACAGTATCATCCACAAAAAAAAACTCACAGGGTTGAAGCGAGTGTCGTGGTTGGATTTCTGCTTCTTATGCTTCTGCTGGATTGTAGAATGTATCTCAGGTTGTGACACGGTTATAGTCAATGTAAGTGCTGGTGCGGGGTTATGTCTCATATATTTACAAGTATCACATACCTAAACTTTCTTCTGCAGACATGATCAATTTGTGTTAACCAAATTAATGAAAAAGCCAATGTCTTCATCCTGATAATGCCAAGGTGTCCTTCGTGGAATAGATCCATTACTCTGATTCTTCTTTCTGGTAGAACCATGACTCTATTACCTGGAAATATGCAACCATCTACTAAAAAAGGTTCAATACAGCATTGCCAATAAGAATTAGGCATGTCTAACATCACGTGATTCCAACCATAAAGAACAACCTTCTTCACTTTCAATAAAATTGCACACTGGGAGGTCCATTGGCTAATGTGAGTAGCAGTGACAGGAATTGAGCTGAGTGTCTCCATCAGTAGGATTGTCTCATGTGGAACAGGTACATGAGTAGGTGGCTCTGGTAGCAGCAGGCAGCCGAATAGATTTGCATTCACGTGAACATTGTACCCCCTGCATGCATTTCTTAAAGGTCCTCGATACTTGGTAAAAAAGTAGGTGTCAACTTTGTCCTCTAGATTAATTATAACCTTGTAGTCACCACATTTTATTGAATCATCACCTTTTTTTGAGTAGGCATCACTCGGGCAGCCCACTCAGAGAGTTTCATCTGCTCAACAATGCCTATCTTTACCTGTCAGTCAAACTCAGCTTCAACTTTGGCTTAAACAGAGAGCACTGTGCAAGCTCTAAAGAACTTTGGCTGAGTGTTACAATTAAGATACAATTTGGCAGTGACACCCTTAATCTTCCCAAGTTCATCTTCAAGGAGATATTTGTGTCTGTCTGTCATCCTTTCCAATTGATTGATTGAGTAAGCTCATAACTGATGAAGCATTATAGAATCCAGCTTAATATAGCATAACTAGCCCAATCCTGTGAGAATGGGTCCATCTCCAGAGACATCAAATAAACTAAAATGTGCTTTGGGTCCAAGTTTGCCACATCAACTTCAATAGCTCCATTCACAGGAATTCCCTCCCCTACGTAAGTGAATAGCTTGGTTTATGCTGGATGGTTTGACAGGTGGGGCTAGTGTTCCTGTCCAAGCAGGGTGGTAGGTCTGAAGGCTAATGATTATGAAGGGAGTGGCTTGCGTGTCCACCTTCTATGACACTGGTGCAGCTTAAACCAGTAGCTCTATGAATAATGGCCGAACTTCTGCTTTGTGACAATTATACATCTGTTATTTAGAAGAGTGCTCAAACTCTGTAGTTTCCTCCATCATGTGTATAGGTTATTTTCAAACTTCCTGGGAACTATATTGTGTTCACTCTCAGATTGTGGATATTGTTGCTTTTGAGATAATTTCCTTGATTATTCAGAGTTCCTCCTTTTCTGTAGATACACTGATGCATTATGCCGGCTCACTTCAGCAGCTCCAAGTAATGCAGTTGCATTTTATCACTGATGTTCTTTGGTGAGGAATCATTGATAAAGAAACAGTGAGCTCAGTTTTGATTGCCTCCACAGTGATAAAAAGTTTGTTTCGCTGATGTTGTGGAGATGTATGATGTGATCTTGGAGATATGTATTTGAGATGATCAGTATGGACATCCTTAAGACTACTAAGGTATCTATCAACTTTATCAGCTGCTTCCATTTCTAAAAAATGTCAGAGTCCTGTCATATGTCAAAGCATCTTTAAACAATGGACCATGTTTTAAGTTGGATCGGAACTTACTATCATGCCAAATTTCAGGTTTGACCAGAATGAGGGTATCGACAACATGCAGACAGACATCTTCTTTATGTATATAGCTAGATACACTTAGCAAATTGAAAATGTTAGTAAATCAGGAGGCAAAAGGCAAACCAAAAACTACCCATAGGTTTGGTTTTTGCTGGTATGGTGCGCAGTGAAATAGTAGGGCGATACTTAGCGTATGCGCTAAGAATGTTTGCAAATGCACTTTTTTTAAAATGAAAAGGAATATTGTTTTATTTATTGTAGAAACCACATATTGCCTGTTGTTTTCTGCTGTTAATAATGGAGGTATGTCAAAGTAGATCAAGTTGCACATGGATGGTATTATAATTAGCCTACTGGAGCTTTTTTAATACTTATAATCCTGTACGGTTTACCTGATATTCTAACCCATTCTTTTTATTAGAACAAAGACTATCTTACTATAATTCTCAATTTGTTAGTTTATTTCAGTTTGTTTATTTCAGTTTTTTTTTTTTTTTTTTTTTTTTTTTTTTTGGGGGGGGGTTCGATAACTCCTTGACAATTGGCCCTAAATGGCTCATATCCTTAGTGTTTCATTTGGATCAACACGGCATGATTATAAAGAAATTGGTGGAGATTGGAGAATAATCTTGCAGATGTCGTTATTTTTTCAAAAATTTCCTGGCTGGGCCACACTTATGTGCCTGACTAAACTGCCCCACTTATTATAAAGTGCTATTAGGTAAGTACATGTAGGTCAGTAAAAAAAAAAAGTGCCCAAACCACTTCCTTCTCATTTTCTTTTCTTCTTTTTGACCTGTGTAGGCCATAGTAATTGGGATGAGATAGCCAAAAACAGATCTAGATTTATTTTAAGGTTACATTATGAAAACTACAAACCACAATTATGTAAACTCTCTAAGAAAGGTCAGCTTTATTATGCCTGAACCCCTATCCTTCTTCTCTTATCTTGAACAAATAAATAAACAGACAGATCTAGAGTCTTTGTTGTCTCTATCCATTGAAATGGTAACACTAATAATCCTTCGAAGGAGGGGGATAAATTTCATATAGGAGAATCATCCACCAAAGTGCTTTAGGAACAATGCCAAAACCCCAATCTTTCATCTTTTACTTTCTTCTTTTAGAGCCATGCAACTCCAATCATCTGTGAGATGATAGGAAACAAACAAGCATTAAATTTTATTCCGATGATTTTGTTTTTTCTGTCTGTAGCATTGGTCTTTGAAGTCTCTGTCCATAGGAGGGGTGGTATGCTAAAATATCCCACAAAAGGAAGGACCTATTCCATGCATGAGAACCAGCCACCAATCTCATTATGATTACTACAAAACATGATTATGTAAATGCAGTCTAAGTTATGTCAGCAAAACCAATCCCAAACATCTTTCCTTCTCTTTTCTTGTTTTTGAGCCCTATAGGCCCAAGCGTCTGGGAGGTGATAGGGAATAAACAAACAAAACTTAATTTTTAATTAACTTTTTTTACTCCATTCATTGGACCGGTATTTTCTAATATTTTGGGATGTCCTAATTTTAGATAACCAAATTTAATGATCATTCCAGCTTAATAAGATGGCATAATACTTTGAAAATTTTTTTAAAAATCTTTATTAATGTTGAGTTCCACATACTAAAATGTATAATATGAAGCATAACTAAATGTATTATTTCGAGTTCATAAAGTTCATGTAATAGTATATGTATCAAAGGATTAAATCAGTTCATCATTTAAAACTTTTCTTTAGTTCACCAATGAGATTTTCCAACCGAGGTTTCGATGAGTAGCGTACTAAAGAAAAGATATAATCAATATCAATTTTTGCATAGTTATATTTGGAACTCTGAGATTATATTCTATGGCCACACAATGAAACTCTAAATTAACTACTGGCCACACCTTATCCAGTGGGAATATCTTTATAACCCGGGCAATGGCAGGTATATGCTGCTAGTATGTGTGTGTGTGTGCATGTGTGTATGTATGCATGTGCGATGAAGGATTTACCTGATAGTACACAGTATCAGCTGTGTCAAGAGCAGGTGTCCAAACAAGTCTTCCGGAAATGCCACGCCAACAGGTGAGTATGAGGGAGGACTTATAATCTTCCATATTTCCACACCTCTCCAAAATGCGTTTCAAATTGATAGTTTCAGAAGCTTTGCACAATCGACCAACTACATAAAGTATAATTTAAGAATTTAAAAGTTCGATAATTAGAATTTGGAACATTCTGAAACATCTTTGCTTAAAAATAAAAGATAAATGCTCTTAGAAGGATGATACACTGGTGGTAGCATGCTTTTGCTAATCGTTTATGTTGAATTATGCAAGTATGTCAAACATTGTTGGACATTATTGAAATGAAAAATGAGTGTTATTCTGCAAACTTTCATCATTCTGGAATCTTTCTCTAACAGTGCTAGTAAGGCTAATACAAATACTGAGAATATTTATAAACTAGGCAAAAATAATATTTGGAAAATCCTTCAATCCTAAATTAAGATAACTTAAGGTGAGCTAAAACCATATAATAGTTTAATAAATAAACTACATGTAACCATTTTATTAAGAATGAAATATAATGGTTTGCCACAAAATTATTTCTAGTGTGCACAATGTTAGTATTTTTACCAGTTTCATTTCCATCACTGCTAAATTCAGCATAGGTCTCTTCGATCTAAAATGCATTTAAACATGTGTGTATGCATACATATTTAAAATGGAGCAAAGATGAATTATGTGATATTAATGTACACATAGGTATGTAGCTATGCCATGTAAGCAATTTCAAATATTCTTAATATGCACAACACCTACATTATATGAATGTTCATAAATATCACACCATATATTATTATAGCTAGCTAGCTACATAAGTCCAGATACACAAATTTCTGCATCTGTAGCTAGTTTCAATAATTTTTTACAAAACAAGAAAAACTCTACTATGAACAGGAGTTGAACTGGGGATCTCAGCAGTGGTAGTCTGTGGAAGTTTCAGTACAAAAACAAGAAGACAAACAAGAACAAGATTCCCAAAATAGTAACATTTAAACTCTGCAAACTTGTAAAAGTTTGCCAATAATAAACGAATAAGAAAGGCAAGAGAGAAGATAAACTATGAAGAGGAGAATGTGTGCATACATTAGAACTTATTGGTTTTACAATGAAACTCAACAGAGACCAACACTGAATGAATACAAAAGATGCTAACCTTTGTCATTATCTAGCTGGAGGACTAAAAGCTATTTAAAAAATTTTAATACATGGAATCCCTTTACATACTTAACGGGTATTATACAATTAGATTTAGAGAATGGTGCCTTTGTGTCTAACATCAGGTGTGGGTAAGAAAAGTTGCAGAATGAAAATGCAGTGTTTATTACGGAGGAACACACAAACAAAGCTACAAGCTCGTCCTTAATATTCACACCTTAATCATTCTAATCATAAATCTATACTCATTGAGCAGCTCACAGCTTGTTGTTCCTGTGTATTCAGGAGACGACCGCCAGAGAGAGAGAGTTAGTAGTATAGAATGGGTGATAATTGGATATGTCCATAGGATCATCCCCTCCCCGAACATTGAAGGTATAGATATTCCCACGTCGCAATACTAGTTCAGGAACAAGATAGCCATAGATGTACCAGGCTATATCCCAGCCAACTTGACCTACACATATGAAGAAATAGGTAACAGGAATAAAATAGCAGTATATCATTATACAATTGATTGTATAGATGAAAACACCAACTTTTATAGCAGCTGTTGATATTAATTCATTAATTGTATAGTACGTAGGGCATATTCATGGTAAACAATTCTGGTTATGCTCTATATCGTTTCATGTTCTCAAGTTCTTCCATTTAATATTTTACTGAGTTGTCAGTGCTCTTCTATCATGGCCTGCTATATATGACTTCTTTTTTTTAAATTTTATTATTCCAAGCAAAGTGGTGAATCATGTTTATATAGCGGATTTAGTGTCTGTCTGTTCCAAAACTTAGGCTGCTATCAACATCCAGATGACTGAAAGGATTAGAATAAAAACTGGTGAAGTTTGTCAGTAAGGCTGGTGAAGTGACATCCACTTGTCCAAGTTGGAAAAAGTGACACCTCCGGTAAAAAAAGATTTCAAAATTTCCTCACAAAAAATGCCTGAAGGATTATCTGAAATGGTAAAGAATAGAGTCTTCCAAGCTGAAGGTCAGTGGTTTAATTACTGGTGGTTTTTGGGGGTTTATTTTTTTGGGGGGGGGGGAAGGTTTCTTTCTTTTCTCTTACTTTTTCACTTTACAAATAGTGGGAGGGGAGACCATTTAGAAAGTTGACAATTTCATCACTACTTATAGATTATACATTACCTTTAATACTTTGTTTCCATAATAAAGACCGCACCGACCTTTCTTCAGAAATACTTAATCCAGAACCACAGGCAGCTGCCACATGTGACCAATTTCAACTTCTGAATGATCTTAAGAATATCCTTACCTCTTTAACTATTGGGTTGGCTGAAATATGCTGGTATCAAAGTTGTTCTATGTGAGAAATTGCCAATACCCTCCTTGGTTATGGATAATAAGATTCTCATCTATCCACGGACTATGCATTACCTTGATTTCTGTTTTTTGTACATAAAAGAAAAGCGTCTGAAGTTGTGCATTGATTTGGCATCTAAACAGCTAAACTAATTTTTATAAAGCTTTGACAACATGAGGCTTATGTGCCAGGCTAAAATCATAACCAAAAAGAATTTTGAAAGTGGTAATCCTTGTAGGAAAAACAGAATAAAAACGTCACCCTTAAAAAATTACAAATGGAGTATAATCCAATACTGGTCTACATGCAGGAAATTCTTGGTTCAAATCAAGGACTGTGCTCTTTTTTTTCAATTGTATTGTCTTTTTTTCTTCTTCAAGAGTGTAAAAGTTTCTATAAAAATGTATATGGTAATCTATTTTTTTAATAATTATTCTTACCTGTGATGGCTGTATAACCACAATCGTTGCCACTGGGGCCAATGTACGCTCTTATCCTAGTGTTGTTCCTCAAGCAAGTCAATTTCTTCACATGGAAAGGATCACACATGTCACAATCAATGGATATATCCTTGCAGTTGTTTAGGGGACTACGACTAAAATGCAGAGAAGGAGTATTCGCTGGGGAAGGGTGGATAATAGAAGGATGTGAAAAACAGTGTGACAAAGGTTAAGTGGAAAACCTTTTATGACTTCAAAAATGGTGAATTAATAAAACCATACTAAACTATAATGTAACAGGAATAACATGACATTCAATAAATCAGGGCACATTCGACTTAGGTGATATTACAAATTAGATCCCATTTTAAAATTATTCTGTGTTTGATTAAGTTATCATTCCTTGCAAGTTCTATATTCTTTAATTCAAAATTCACTCTTTCTTTCCTACTACTGGAGTCACTTACTTGTTTTAGAAGAAAATCATAATTACTGTAAAACAGTAGATCAGGATGGTTATAAATGTACACATGCACACATACAAACGCAACACACTACACACACATACTACACACAATACATGCACCATGAAATCACATACTACCATTATCAAATACATTCATTTTTAAGTTGTAGTCAAGCCAGATATTAATATTTTCACAACTTGATGACAATAAACATCATGTCATTAATTTATGACCAATAAATGTACATACCATATGATTGGACATTATGTCTAAATGCTGTCTCTTCTATTCCTCCAATCCCCCACACTATGTATTGAGCTCTGTCCAGGTCAAATGACAAGTCACAGGTTGAATCAGCTGCAGAAATTTGTTACAACATATCAATTGTAAGACTGTTCAGTATAGAAAAGGAAAAATTGTAATACAGTAGTTCCTCTATTGAGAGACCAATGCAAGATACATTAGCTGCATGTATGGGAATGCCATCTCTTTTTTTAATGACCTAACACTGCCTCATTAATAAAATTTTTGCAACCACTTTATAATCCCAAATCGTTTTTAGCAATATACGTAAAAATAATTAATTTTAAACTAGGGTGCACATTAAGGAATTCATTTAAGACAAGGTAAACTGTCATGAAAAGAACAGAAACAGAGTTTTACCTTTTAACATTATGGGAGAATGAATGAAGTGATGTAAAGGTACACAAAACCACAATATATCATAAAGATTGAAACACTCTATTTGGCTTTACAACCATAATCTTGTTACTGCAGATTAAAAAAAAACCGGGGTGAACAGACTGCTAATAGGATTATATGTTTATCAATGGTTATAAAATAAAGAATGTTTGCATTTCTCTTACTAATAGTGAATGGCCAGATGAAGTTAACTTGTTGCTTCCTATTCACATTCTTCCCACTCACAGAAAACACGTCATTGATACAAGTTCTACTCATGTCCATGGCGTCAGGACACACACCTCTCCATCCACAACACTACACACACACACACACACACACACACACACACACACACACACACACACACACACACACACACACACACACACACACACACACACACACACACACACACACACACACACACACACACACACACACACACATACGTACAAGAACACCAACACTTAGAATTAATCATAGCAAATATTCCTTCATACACTTCGACATAATGATTCCTAAGAAAACTAAAATATAAAATTGTACTTAACAAGACTGGAAAATTCCAGCCCAAAACCCGCTTACTTATGATTTGATGTTTTAAATTATGCAGAGGAATGGGAAAATAAAAAGGGGATAAGAAACTTGAAAAAAGGGGGGGGGGGGGGAACTTCTCTGACTGGGGACCTCAACACTGGTGGTCGAAGCAAGTTTCACAATAAGAACAATAAGAGTCCAAAGAAAAAAAAACATTTAAACTCCTGCTAACTTTAACGAATAAGTATATTCATCATTGACCAATAATAATTGTTGTTTTTTTTAATTTAATTTTTCAGGCATCCTATTATTTTATTGTTGTGAATGAAGAATGCACTTTCTAGTATAAATATACTAATTAATGATTCTATATATCTCTTCTTTGTTATTTACCATCATCATTCAGTCATTCCAACTCTAAAATATACACATAATATACTAGCCCAAAAAAAATAGGTTTGATGATGCTTGGCCTTTATTCACTCTCTCTCTATCCGCCACTATCAGGGCTCTTTACACAATGTTGCACAGGATCATAGCATTTGGTAAAGGGTTAGGCTATTACAGATTGAACTCTCCCAAATTTGTAGTGATTCCTAAGGTTACCATTCATTGAATATGCACACACACACACATACACACACATACACACACACACACTTTTTTTTTAGTGAAGTATTCATTATTGCTGCTGTAACCAATGGCAACATAAAAAATTATTGAAGCCACTTTAAACACCATTTCTAAGTGATATGGATTCATTCAAATATCTGCTGTCTATAAGCAAGGACGCAACCAGCATAGCAAGTTAATTTTTGTTTAAAATAATGTCTACATGATTTACAAAAAAGAAATATTGGGAAGAAGAGACAAGTCTATATATAAATCTAGTAAAATGTACATTATTACAAAGCCGGCAGGTAGACAATGTTGATTAGTTTGCCTAGACTATGGTTATCAAACTCTTATTGAAGTGTGATCAGACTTAGAGTGAAATCTCTTGGACTGAATTTGGATCCCCTAAAGGCTTTGTTTATGTACTGGCTGGAGAGTCCACACCACAAAAGTGACCTTAAAGGTTGATGACTTGTATAACTCAGAAATTTTTCATAAATAATTTTCCTCACTTTTTGGGGGCCTGAAAACACATACTTATGGGGATAGGGGTAGGGGGGGAGGTGAAGAATGAAAGGAAAGGGGGTAAATTAAATTTAAAAAATGGGGGCCAAACCAAAACGAAAAAATGAAAAAAAAAAGTAAAGGAAAAAAGAACAAAAGGAACAGGGAAAAACTACAACCTAGTCCTGGATTCTAACCCAGAGGTTCCCCATTAGTAAAATTATGCCTTTAACATTGGGCCATGGTATCAATATGTTCTTTGTGTGGACAATTTCAATTCATTTTACTCACCAGGGGTGCCACCTTCAGATTTCTTGGGGAGAAAAACCTAGCGAGGTACTCAAGGATCATGCATGCAAAGTTACATATCAAGATCCATTCAACTATTTGGCCATGATGCAAGGATATACATACATACACATGCATGCACTCACACACACTCACACTGTGACAGACTATTTAATCTTTATAATATGGCAGCAGAGCATTTCATTTCCTGTATAGCTAGTGGGACCACATCCACTACTAATGGCATCTTTCTTCTAAGCACATAATTAATAACTTTTCTTCAATATTTGAAATTGCTAGAGGTTATAACATAGTAGTGGGGTCAATCTCCCATCCTCGGTACTTACAGACATTCTTAATTTTCTTCATTAAAAACTACTGTAAAAGCCATTTGAGTATCATACACAATATTCTCATGGAGATGTACATTGAAGTTTACCAACATAGCTAAGCAACATACTTGGAACCTATATCGTAAGTGGTAGTCCATTGCATTGGCTCCCCTGGAGTTATCCACCCAGGCTATAGTCACATCTGCACCGTCCATTGAAGTGAGAGTAGTACTGCCACTCAAACCAAAACCCATATACTGGGCAATGCTGTGACAAACAAAAAATTATTAAAAAAGAAAATGGTGACATTTTTTATTTGTATTGTAAAATTATTTGGTAAAATTCTGGAAAAAAAAGCTAATTACAATTTTAAAAATTTTCATTTTAGTAAAAATATAAAATATATGGTCCACATTAAATCACAAAGAGACTCTTGTCAAAAGTGACATTTATTTAAGTAACCTTTAAAAGGTTATTCTTATTATATCATAAAAGAATGTCAACCCAATCTATCACATACATACTGCATCATAACCTTTCTACTAGCATATAAATATGGATGTCCTCATGACATTCTTATGATCATAATATATATTGATAGATAATACTTCTATGAAAGTCATTAATACATTTATGCAGGTTACAGCTTAATTTACAAAGCAAAGGTAATTGATGCTGTTTCAAATATGCTATTATAAACTTCCACTAATAGAATGGAGGTTAGTTCCTCTTAGTCAAAAAATAATAATATTTTAAAGCCAGTCATCTTACTCTTACAACCCAGGAATATTTAATAAGTGGATAAGTCTAGTATTCTGATAGGGACACATAACAGATCTGTAAGTATAAAATCAATAGAGATCATCATTATTTTCATGATCCACCTAGGATTGTTGCTCTGGCATCCCAACATGGTGAAGGAGATATTATCAGACATCCTATCCACAGTCTAGGCAAGCTACAATGAAGGGTGCAACACCATGCAGTTGTCATGGCCACCAAGAACTGTGTATTTATTGAATATTCAAATTGAATTTCAAAGGAGATAGCATATCAATCATGAGCTACATTACTATTATGAATAAAAATTATATTTACTAGTACTATACATAGAGAAGCATCCTAAAAAGTACTATCACCTTCTTTATATGTTGGTAGTGAATGTGGGAAAAAGAGAGATAGAGAGTGAGAGCATGTTGTGGCCTAACCTGTTGGTGCTGGAGGAGGTAGAGTTGGAGTTGTTCCCACATCCTGACATTGCACAAATTTAACAATATTAATAGGTTAAACTGATTTAAAACTGATAGTCATAGTTTGCTATAGATAGTTGGATAGCCAAACTAATAATAATATGATTCACTCATATTCTGTAATATTTACAGTGATTGAATGATGTTCCAAGTCATTATAATTTATAATAATAATCTATCTATGCAAGTGTAATTACTGCCAGAGTACAGGAGGCAGCTCCATCGGATACCTAAATTAAAACAAAGTGGTATTAATGAATTAATTTACAAATTATCACATACCCAAAAACCACAAAATTGGAATACCATTCTAAAGTTCTAACATCGACTAAAATGAATGCATACACATTTTAAAAGCTGCTGTAGTAATAGTAGTAGTAACATCTGGAATAGCAATGCAAATATATATATTTATCACCAACAGTACAAAACATGCTATGCAATAGTATTTTCTGATATGGTCATGCTGTTTTCATAAATACTTATTATCATTATAAAAATCTGCAACATCAAAACACAAGAGTTCCTTACAAAGAGAGTCCGAGGAAGCTCTAATTCTGTGAAGAAAACAGCAGTAAGCCGACACCAGATAGTAAAATTACCAACATCACAGACTGACATCCCAGAAGGCATAGCAAACTCAATCACTCCAGTACCACCATATGCATTTCCAACAGTGAATCTTCCTTCATTGGTTCCTCCCCTTCAATAATAAGGTCACTAACATTTATTTAGTCTCAATATAGAACATGCATTTGTGTAAATGTATAGTTAGACACCACTTTTAATTATTTTCCTCCATGCAGTGTTAGTAATACATCAAATGGTGACATTTCTTACATGTTAGAAGGAAGAGGAATTATAGTGCCCCTTCCAGACATAACAGGCTCTCCGGGAGGTATATAATAAAGAAATGTGTCTGCAAAAAATGTAGTGACGAAATACATCACATCAAGTCTGGAAGAAATGTATAAATGACTACAAATGTAATTTATCTTAATTCAAAGGAAGAAGAAAAATCTGACTTATTTATCGTAAGATTGCAAAGAAGTACCGTTAGTAGAGATCGAATTTTATGTGATGGTATGTGTGAAATGCACTACGGAGAAAAAGATCAATATAATCTGTACCACTACTTAATCACAAATTATCTACAAATTAAAACTCATCAGTCCTCCTATAGGTCATTATGGAGCAAACACTAGCAAAGATTTCTTTTAAATTTCATTGGTTACTGTCTTGCAGAATTGGGAGAGGAAAGGAGAGAAAGGGATAAAATAAGGAGAGAAAAAAACAAAAACATCTGTTATGCAGAAGTTTAGTTTACGATGCTGTCTACATTATGGATTTAATAATTATGATATGCGTAGGAGGATTAGGAGGGAAGCAATAGTAAAAGGAAAATCATGAAGTTACCATTATCAAATCTAAGCATGAATAAATAAAAGCCATCCAGGGATGAAATACCACAAACAATGCTGTATGTTCATACTTTAGCTTTTCTACAAGGTTCAGGTGGTTCACACTTTTGCTCACCCAATTCAGGATACTTTAGAGTGACACAGTTTATTATAGTGTGATTTCTAGGGCACATATATGTTCAAACTATTGCAATAACTTAGACAGAGTCATACATCTGTAAGTGATAGTACTATAGCTTACCAGGTGCTTGTCCATCATAGGAAAACATCTCTATTCTGAACTTTGTTGCTGACAGTATTTGCAACTGCCCACCAACTCCATGATTCAAGTTAGGTAGAGTGCCCACAGTGACGACTATGAAAAGGAAGGAGGGAGCAGAAAATGTATTTTGAAAGCAGTTAGTCACCAATCTGTAAAAAGCTAGAACTCAATTTCTAAGCAAAATTGGATGGATCACTATTTCATTGGCTTTGCAGGAAAATGTTTAATGACTCTTAATTGGTGACACAGAGACAATCCACCTATGGACTTCTATAATCCTTACAGAATTAAATTTATTGAAGATATGAATTAAAATTATTTTAATGAGTCCATGAAATAGTACTATCAGTATATAGTATTATGATTATTATACACTTGCAGAAATACCAAGCTTAGCTTGGATGAGAATTTTGAAGATTCAAAAAAACCTCAGTTTATATATTTAGATAAAACATAGTTAAAATTTAGATGCAACATAGAAAAGTATAATTAAGTATGATTCATTTAAAGCACTTTTTTTTGGTTGTTGTAACCCAGTGGCATACAATATCATGGTAGTGGGAATGGGAGGAAGAGAGAGAGAGAATGTTGTGGCCTAACCTGTCCATGCTGCAGGAGGTAAAGATGAAGTAGTTCCCGCATCCTAAAATTGTAGGAAGTTAAAAATATTAATAGGATGAAAGTAAAAATCATAGTCATAGAGTGTGTAGATAGTTCAATAGCTAAACTAAAAACAATTAATATGATTCACTCATATATATTTTTTATAATTACAGCTATTCATAGTTGTTCAAAGTCATTATAATTTATGATAATAATCTATATATACACATGTACTTACTGCCAGAGTACAAGGGGAAGCTCCATTGGATACCTAAAATTAGTGACAAAATTATATTAATCAAATAATTAAAAATAATCATATTCAATAAAACCACAAAATTTTAATAGGATCCTAGTGTTCTTATATGAACTAGAAATGTATGTACAGACATTTTATAAGCAGCTGTAATAATAGTAGTATTAACTTCTGGAATAGCAATGCAAATATATGCTATGCAATAGAATTTTCTGATTTGGTCATGCTGTTTTCATAAATACTTATTATCATTATAAAAATCAATAACATCAAAACACAAGAGTTCCTTACAGAGTCTGAGGAATCTCTAATTCTGTGTTAAAAACACCAGCAAGCAACACCAGAGTGTAAAATTACCAAAGTCACTAACATTATTTAGTCTCAATATAGAACATGCATTTGTGTAAATGTATAGTTAGACACCACTTTTAATTATTTTCCTCCATGCAGTGTTAGTAATACTTCACATGGTGACATTTCTTACATGTTAGAAGGGAGAGGAATTATAGTGCCTCTTCCAGACAAAACAGGCTCTCCGGGAGGTATATAGTAAAGGAAAGTATCTGCACAAAAAAAATAGTGACAAAATACATCACATTAAGTCTGGGAAAAATGTGTAAGTAATTAAATGAAGGCATTTGTGAAATGCACTAAGGAGAAAGGCGATCAATAATCTCAAATTATCTACAAACTGAAATTAATGTGTCATCCCATAGGTCTTCATGTAATAAACATTAGCAAAGGAAAGACATACATTTAATTGGTTTCTGCCTTGCAGCATTAGGAGAAAGAAGGAAGAAAGAGGATAAAATAAGAAAAAAAGGGGGGGAGGGGGAAATGTTATGCAGAATTTTGGTGTATCTTGCCTTCAATATCATCAATAAAATAGTTATGTAATGTGTAGGAGGAGCAGAAGTGAAATTAAAATTAAAATGAAAATCATACTGCTACCATAACCAAAACGTAACAAAAATTGTACCTTAGCTGTTCTACAAGGTTAGGGTGGTTCACAGTTTTGCTCACCCAATTTAGGATATTTTAGAGGGACTGAGAGTTTCTACAGTTTGATTTGTAGGGCAAATATATTCTCAAATATTTACGACAACTTAGACAGAGTCATGCATCTGTATTGGATAATACTATCGCTCACCAGGTGCTTGTCCATCATAGGAGAACATTTCAATTCTAAACTCTGTTGCTGACAGTATTTGTAACTGCCCACCAACTCCATGATTCAAATTAGGTAGAGTGCCCATAGTGACGACTATAAGAAGGAAGAAGAGAGCAGCAATGTAAAGTAAATGCAGTTAATTATCAAATCTGGAAAATGCAAGAACTAAATTTCTAAACTAAAGTTGATTAAACTGCTTGAAAATGTATTAATCTGCATGAACATAGCTATGTCTGGATTCAAACAAGAAAAAAAAAAATTTTTTCATGATTACTAGCATCCACCAAAAGTACTGGTAAAAGAAGTGTCAGGTTCAACAAAGTCTAGACAAGTTGGGCCAATCGGCAAAGATTTACCTATTTTCTTCTGCACCTGTAACTATGGAAGCCAATATTTGAGATTAATTAGGGAAGTGGCTTCTAAATTCTTTATATATATATATATATATATATATATATATCTCAGCAGGTGGTGTTCAAATTCTAAAGCCAAAAATAAGGGACCTATTCCATGGGATATAGCTATTTCTATACCATGTAATTATTTTTTCTTTCATTATATTTTATTTCTCCCAAGAGAGTCTTTTCAATAAACAATGAGTGTTCTCTTTAGTTCAGCTGTGAAGTTCTGTCAAATCTATGTTGGATAATACAGCAATTTAATTTTTTTTTTTTTTTTTTTTTTAATAATGGCAATGAATTAGCCTATTAAATTTCTATTTTAACTATGCCTTATTTAATTAAGCTCACAGAGTCACCAGACAGTTGCAGCAAGTCAACCATTTCAAACAGTACATACTTTCTAATTATGGCAGCTGTAAATTGATTTCTTTATTCGGCCTCTTTTGCATTGGAAGAGCTGTGCCTTGGGCCATGAATTTTGTAGGGTTTTTTATACAGACAATTTGTTTGATTTTTGTTTCCCCACTATAAAGAAAATTCTTTGGGACTATAATCTAAACTGGATTTGGACTATAATTGTCCAAAAAAATTCATTCAAATCAGTATACAAACTATGGTAGGAGTTACCAAACAGACAGACACCTAGTATGATAACCACCAACTGACGTTGGGAATAAAAAAAATTTTAAATTATGAAGAAGTAAACCAACCTCCTAGTAAATTTGAAAACTGTCTTTTCATTTTTAGTACACTTTCCTGTTAAAAATGTATAACCTTAAAAAAAAAACTTAGAAGGAAGGGGGGAGGGGCACAACTAAAAAAGAGAATCTGGTATTGTCACTGTGATAAGAATGATGCATAATGGACTGGTTTTGACTACACAAGAGTTGTCCACACAAGAGTTTGCACATTAGCATTAGGAGTGACAATTTTCATTTGGCATTGTCCTGAAATATTTGTATTTGCTTACATTTTCACAGATTATGAATGATAGCTCTCTTTGTTTTGGTTTTGGTTTTTCTTTGCTAACTTTTTTTAGCATCCCGTTAGTCTGTGAACAAAAGAAAACAGATAGAGAACACTCCAGGGCTATGGCTATAGATGACCCTTACTCAGGTTGAGATGATAAAAAAAAAAAAAAAAAAAAAAAAAAAAAAAAAGAGGTCAAATTGAGAGTTGTAGCTTCAATAAGCATGCAAATTGAAAATACAAGTGTGATGGAACCCAAAATTGGGGGGGAAGGAGAGGGGGAATGTAACCACACAAAATTGTAATTCCTTGACCAAGTTATTTTCATTACATAGGAATTTGTACTTTTTTTGTGGGTTACTTAGTCTGTGACCATTTCCAACTTAGCTAGCTGTTAGAGAACAACAAAGGTGTGAAGGGGGACTAGGGGTGCTAAAACCACCAGATTTCATAGGTCCCAATATTTTAAGATGCTTCAGGGACACAACACATATCCCTATAAATCTGACAACACACCCACTTCATATATCCCATTATGCAATATTAAGGCATGGTTTTTAAGTCCACAATGCATTGACTCTGGTATTTGAAATGAATGTCCTTCCGGCAATTTTCTCAACAACGCAACCACCCCTGCGTTTGAAATGAAAATATTTTCAGGTAAAAATGGGTAAAAATGTGGCAGTTTGAAAATTGTTCTCTGAGCAAGACTTCACTCTCAGTGAACTCCAGCAGAGACTTCACTTATGGTGAACTTTAACAAAGACTTCACTTGGTGAAATTGAGCCAGAACATGAATTAAAGGAAGGTTAATGTAAATTTAAGAAAAAATGTAATTGAGCTTCAATTTGTTCAGTTTCATTTTTTCCTCTCTCCATATTTTAAATTCTTTCAGTGTCAAGATGTTAGTTCTACAGTTGTACCATATAAAAAAAATTTCTTCAACCAATTGTACATTTTTTAAACTTCTTTCTAACACTTTGTACTACACAAATAATAACAATGATAAAGGTGGATAGTTCATGTGTATATATGATATTATGCCAAAAACTAACAAACTAATTATTGAAGGGCTGCAATGCACATTCTATTTTTTTTTTTTTTTATTTATTTATTATTTTTATTTTATTTATTTATTTATTTTTTAATAGTAACATTTGAATGCTGTAGGTCCACCTTCGGTGGTGTAAGGACTGTATATACATGGAAATGGAATATTTGTTATATATAAACAGTATACATATATACTTAATTGTTGTCATCATCATCAGTACTTTTTTTTCTACCTTCAAATAGACACAAGATATCCTCTGAACTGACCACCAAAAAAAACAAAAACAAAAAAGGCTCATCAAAATCACATTTTATCATGCAGAATTTCAGGATAGATAATATTTGCACATACAAAGAAGGAAGTATTTCTATTTTTGTTAATTGGTGAATTTTTACCAATCACCAAACTAAATACATTATATATTCAAAATTGTGTGTTGTTGTTTTTTCTACATCATTCTTTGCATTGGCCAGCTGAAAGGTTGAACTAATTATGATAAAACTTAGCATGCACGGTCTTTGCATGCTGAAAAGTTTGTGTCTGCTTATTTTTTGGAAAATCTTTTATTCTTTATGTCCTTGGGGTTAGTTGATTTTTGTTGTTGTAATAATTGAAGAATGATAATCTACCTATAATTTACTATTCGTTTGTCTGCATATCTGTCTGTCTCTCTGTCTCTCTGTCTGTCTGTCTGTCTGTCTGTCTCTCTGTCTGTCTGTCTGTCTGTCTGTCTGTCTGTCTGTCTGTCTGTCTGTCTGTCTGTCTGTCTGTCTGTCTGTCTGTCTGTCTGTCTGTATGAATGGACTCTAACTCTTCCCAAACCACTGGAGGGCACTTTACAAAACTTTCTGGGATTGATTAGGGCAACTCATTGCACATCCTCACAAACTTTTATTCATATTGGGTGGCAATGGGTGTGCTTTTGTCAATTGTCAATGGGTGTGGTAGGATGATAAGGAGCACAACCTATCACAGAACACATCCCAGTGTCAATAATCCCTACATATTACATAATGCAAACTTTGTTTGTCACTGCAGTTGGTCTACTTAAAAAAACTGTCCATAGGGAGGGATATCTGCTAATAATTCATAATTTGTTGGTCTGCATGTATGTGTGGACTCTAACACCTTCCAAATGGCTGGAGTGGTCTTCACAAAACTTTCAGGAATTGATTAGGATACCACACTTAATATTTTGTGAGTATTTCATTCAGATCGGGTGGCTATGGGTGTAATTCTGTCAATGGATGTGGTTTAGTGACACGGAACATAAAAAAATGATCAATTTCAATAAAAATTGGCATGTTTATTTATTGTATTGTTTGTTTGATCAATTAGATTAGTGTCAGTAATCCCTTTAACTTACGCAAACTAAATATGTTTGTTAGTACAGAAGACCAGAGACTGACCAAAAAATTGCCCTGAGAGCAGGTTTTGGCTAGTGTGCATAATTTGTGAAAGTGCGGTTTCTCTGAGTCTAACGACACTTTTGGTAGATGTCTTGTAGCCAGACCCTTCACCCAATGCAACTGGCTAGCAAGACTGAGCTCTGGTATGTTTACCAAAGATGCACTGCACTTGAGGGACAATGAATTCACAAAGCTAGTTGATGTAGTGAACTGAACCTTTACTTAATTATCATTATCATTTCTTGTATGGCACCATTCATTACGTCATTTTTTTTACTAGCTCACCCCACATGATTAGTGAATTTAGTACCCCACATGATTAGTGAATTTAGTGTCCGTTGTTGAATCATTCATTGTTTTTGGGGGTCCTAACCTCATTGAGTTAGATGAGAAGTAGCTACATTGGCCCCTTCTGGGCTCTAGTGGAGGCTATCACTCTTCTGGCCTGCAGATCCTGAAGTTAAGTTCGCCCAGATAGAGGCCAATTTCACCACTAGAGACATAATTATTCAAACTTGAGTCCTGAGTTGGCAATGAAAATTAGAAACATTTTTCTCAAGCCAGCTGCTAAAAACCCTTACAGTGATGTATCCAGAAAAATGCAAAGGATGTGGCACAAAGTTGGGGGGGGGGGGGGGGGGGGTGTGTGTGTGACATAAGCTAGCAGTAAATAAGCTATAAATTTCTTTGGAGCATAGCTAGCCCCTAGCTGGCTATATTCTTCTGCACAAGTTTTCAAAATATTAGCATAGGATTCTTCTCTTTCTTTTCACTTCAAATCTTCTACTGCAAGCAACTCCCATGTAGCCGGGCTATATTCTTCTGAACAAGTTTTTGAAATTTAGCATAGGATTCTTCTTTTTCTTTCCACTTCAAATCTTCTACTGCAAGCAACTCCCATGTAACCAGCTCTCCCTCTGCTCTCCCAGACCTTCAACTCACCAGCATCAGGAGGGAGTCACCCTCATTTTGGCATTGTCACCTGCTCACCAGCATAATATTCGAAATCTCACTCAATTTCCCACTAGTTTGATGTTTGTTTCTGTTTCACAAGTCAGAAATGGCCAACAGGGTATGGTACTAAGTGCTTGGGAGTACCCTGGGGGTGGTTAAACAGAAATTTGGTTTGGTGAAGATCGCAGTAAAACTCTGCCCAACA